>JAMOIN010000826.1:0-30402 GCA_024666655.1 Dascyllus trimaculatus | reverse complement strand
GTTCATGAAATAAGATCAACTTTATCGATCCCCCTCTGGGAAATCAGCAGATAGAAGTGAAGTAAACAGAAGACAAGAAATACCAAAGATGTAATAAAGACGATGCTCAACCTTCACATGACGGGACTGAAAACGTACATTTAGGGTGAAACTAGAAAAGCCCTCAGAGAGCTCAGACCTCCACCAAGCAGCTTCAGTCCACCCCCAACACAATCTCCCAGTTCACATATTTTGTATGGAACGTTACAGATACAAATGTAATTACATACAGTTCAAATGTCCTACCAACAATGCGGCCTTCACCCCATCCGACCTAATGAACAGGTGCGGCCTCTAGTGCGGCAGCTCCTAACAGCCTCCCAGCTTCTTAGACAACCGGAGATAAGAATGCCGGCCCAACCGTGCGTATGTCGCTCAGGAAGGAAAGAGAACTCCGTCACTGTCTCTGTCTGTCGCGTGGAGACCCAAAATGTCATGTGGTCAGAGGGGGTTACCCCAAAAACAAGAGTGCCCTCTGGTGGCTTTTAGAGTAAACTGCATTTAATTGTCCACCTGGTTACACTTACATTAAAAATATTCCTGGATCCAGACGGTGATCCGGATCAGTCCCAGAATGTCATCATTTCTTCTTTGTCCCATTTCACACATTTCCTGAACATTTCATCCAAATCCGTCCATGAGTTTTTGAGTTATTTTGCACACAAACAAACAAACAAACAAACAAACCAACAACGGCCATCACATAACCTCCTTGGTGGAGGTAATAAGTTGTTTTTGCTCTCAGATAGTTCTAAACAGAGCAGGTGATTAGTATATTATGAACAGTACAGGTGGAGAATCTGTTATCTGTGGGGTAAATTCGACCCTGAGTTTAGTCTCGGAGGCTGTTTTGTCGTCTGACAGGTGACAGGCGTCTTTAGTTAATTTGACTCCAGCCTGGACTCAGGTGAAGCTCCGCCGTCGGCCACATGTCGCCTCTGAGGAGGTGAAACAGAATCTGGGAGGTGGTTTTTAAAGTAACTACATGTGAGGTTTAGAAGGAGTCCTCGTCTTTCTGCACCTTAAAGGGAAACAGTGGACGTTTAACCGAAGGTATTAAACAAACCTGCTGTCTCAGGAAATCTGACAGACGTCTTCGCCCAATAAGAGAAAGAAATCCACCTTCTGTGTTTGTTTTTGTGGGTTTTTTTGTTATTTACTCTCTAGTACTACATCCTACCCTCTAGTACTACATTTACCCTCTAGTACTACATTTACCCTCTAGTACTACATCCTACCCTCTAGTACTACATTTACCCTCTAGTACTACATCCTACCCTCTAGTACTACATTTACCCTCTAGTACTACATGTACCCACTAGTACTACATCTACCATCTAGTACTACATCCTACCCTCTAGTACTACATTTACCCTCTAGTACTACATGTACCCTCTAGTACTACTTCTACCCTCTAGTACTACATCCTACCCTCTAGTACTACATCTACCCTCTAGTACTACATCCTACCCTCTAGTACTACATTTACCCTCTAGTACTACATGTACCCTCTAGTACTACTTCTACCCTCTAGTACTACATCCTACCCTCTAGTACCACATCTACCCTCTAGTACTACATCCTACCCTCTTGTACTACATGTACCCTCTAGTACTACATCTGCCCTCTAGTACTACATATACCTTCTAGTACTACCTCTACTCTCTAGTACTACATCCTACCCTCTAGTACTACATCCTACCCATTAGTACTACATTTACCCTCTAGTATTACATGTACCCTCTAGTACTACCTCTGCCCTCTAGTACTACCTCTGCCCTCTAGTACTACATCCTACTTTCTAGTACTACATGTACCCTCTAGTACTACATCTACCCTCTAGTACTACATGTATCCTCTAGTACTACATCCTACCCTCTAGTACTACGTGTACCCTCTAGTACTACCTCTGCCCTCCTCTAACAGACTGTCCTTGTGTCCTTCCTGTCCTGGTCCAGGTCTACACCTACAAGCAGAATGCTCTCACCAGGCAGAAGGTGCAGCCGATGCACCACAGCAGCGTCGTCGGGGTGGAGGACATGGCGGCGCTGGAGGACCTCCACGACGGCGCCATCATGCACAACCTCTTCCTGAGATACCAGCAGAGACACATCTATGTGAGTCCACCTCCACTTCACCGACTCAAACACTGATGGGGGTCCGGCTGCACCCGTTACAGGAAGTAGAGGCGCTCTGACTTCCTCCCTGGGTGGAGTTGAACCAGGATGTAGAGTGGAACGTTGAAGTTACCGTTGGGTTCCATCATTTAGAGCTCCATCGGTCCGTAGAGCACTGTCTGGGTGCTAAAACGGCTGCAGACGTCCTAGCTACGCGGCTACATCTGTTAGCTTATCCTCAGTAACCAATAAAACTGCAGGGTCTCAGCCTTAATGTGCATTTTAAACAAACCTTATTAGTCCCAGAAGGAGTTCTTGTGTCAACCAGAAGTCTTTGTCATGGTGACCGTTGCTAGCTAAACTCCCACAATGCTCTCTGCTTCCAACATGAACTGTAGTCTGAGTGACGCCTCCTCTGGTCTCTACAGTATTAAACAGGAAGAGGCTCCACCTGGTGGAACAACCAGGAACTACAGCTGATCTATGATACATTTACTGACATCATGGAGAGAAAACAGGTTTAATACATCTGTTGGAGCCTAAGTACATCCTCTAGTACTACATTTACCATCTAGTACTACATTTACCATCTAGTACTACATTTACCCTCTAATACTACATTTACCCTCTAGTACTACATTTACCCTCTAATACTACATTTACCCTCTAGTACTACATTTACCCTCTAGTACTACATTTACCCTCTAGTACTACATTACATTCTAGTACTACATTTACCCTCTAGAACTACATTTACCCTCTAGTACTACATTTACCCTCTAGTACTACATTTACCCTCTAGTACTACATTTACCCTCTAGTACTACATACCCTCTAGTACTACATCTACCCTCTAGTACTACATTTACCCTCTAGTACTACATTTACCCTCTAGTACTACATTTACCCTCTAGTACTACATTTACCCTCTAGTACTACATTTACCCTCTAGTACTACATTTACCCTCTAGTACTACATTTACCCTCTAATACTACATTTACCCTCTAATGCTACATTTACTCTCTAGTACTACATTTACCCTCTAGTACTACATTTACTCTCGAGTACTACATTTACCCTCTAATACTACATTTACCCTCCAGTACTACATTTACCCTCCAGTACTACATTTACCCTCTAATACTACATTTACCCTCTAATGCTACATTTACCCTCTAGTACTACATTTACCCTCTAGTACTACATTTACCCTCTAATGCTACATTTACTCTCTAGTACTACATTTACCCTCTAGTACTACATTTACCCTCTAGTACTACATTTACCCTCTAGTACTACATTTACCCTCTAGTACTACATTTACTCTCTAATACTACATTTACCCTCTAATACTACATTTACCCTCTAGTACTACATTTACCCTCTAGTACTACATTTACCCTCTAGTACTACATTTACCCTTACCCTCTAATACTACATTTACCCTCTATACTACATTTACCCTCTAGTACTACATTTTCTCTCTAGTACTACATTTACCCTCTAGTACTACATTTACCCTCTAGTACTACTACCCTCTATTACTACATTACCCTCTAGTACTACATTTACCCTCTAGTACTACATTTACCCTCTAATACTACATTTACCCTCTAGTACTACATTTACCCTCTAACACTACATTTACCCTCTAGTACTACATTTACCCTCTAGTACTACATTTACCCTCTAGTACTACATTTACTCTCTAGTACTACATTTACCCTCTAATACTACATTTACCCTCTAGTACTACATTTACCCTCTAGTACTACATTTACTCTCTAGTACTACATTTACCCTCTAATACTACATTTACCCTCTAGTACTACATTTACCCTCTAATACTACATTTACCCTCTAATACTACATTTACCCTCTAATACTACATTTACCCTCTAATACTACATTTAGTCTGTAGTACTTTATGGTCAGATTTGGTTTATTTTCCTGATAAAAACCCGTTGACATGATGCGTTCACAGACCGTTGGAGATCGGAGGATTAAAGAACTTGATGCTGAAGGAAACTCACCGAACAGAACTCCTCGAAGGATATCCTGCCGTCTCCGTCTCTGTCTGCGTTGATGATGGTCTTGTCCACGATCTGCTGCAGCTGCGTGTCCTTCAGGTTGCTTCCCACCATCATCTTCAGGACCTGGAACAGCTCGCCGTTGGAGATGTAGCCGTCTTTGTCCATGTCGTAGATCCTGAAGGCGACTGAAGGCGGAACAACGAGACAGATGGAATAAATACGCAAACATTATAAAACAGAAGCGTCGAGGAAACAAACAGCTTCTGACCTTCATCTACCCGAGACTCAACAGGAGGTCAGCAGGTGAGGAACACTGCAGAACCAGACGTGGTCACCAGGAGACCATCTGCTGTTTTAGTGTTGAATCATTTGACAAACTGCAGCTCAGCTTTGACAGTTTGGAGTCATTTAGAGAAGCAGTCTGGAACCTTCTAGCACCACGGAGCCGTTTTCCTATGGACCGATCATCAGAGCGATGCCTGGGTCTGTCAACAAACATCCCCACATGATGCTGCCACCACCGTGCTTCACGTCATGATGCTGCCGCCACTGTGCTTCACATCATGATGCTGCCACCACCGTGCTTTAAGTCATGATGCTGCCACCACCGTGCTTCACATCATGATGCTGCCACCACCGTGCTTCACGTCATGATGCTGCCACCACCATGCTTCACATCATGATGCTGCCACCACCGTGCTTCACATCATGATGCTGCCACCACCGTGCTTCACATCATGATGCTGCCACCACCGTGCTTCACATCATGATGCTGCCACCACCATGCTTCACTTCATGATGCTGCCACCACCGTGCTTCACTTCATGATGCTGCCACCACCGTGCTTCACTTCATGATGCTGCCACCACCGTGCTTCACGTCATGATGCTGCCACCACCGTGCTTCACGTCATGATGCTGCCACCACCGTGCTTCACGTCATGATGCTGCCACCACCGTGCTTCACATCATGATGCTGCCACCACAGTGCTTCACATCATGATGCTGCCACCGCCGTGCTTCACGTCATGATGCTGCCACCACCGTGCTTCACGTCATGATGCTGCCACCACCGTGCTTCACGTCATGATGCTGCCACCACCGTGCTTCACGTCATGATGCTGCCACCACCATGCTTCACATCATGATGCTGCCACCACCATGCTTCACATCATGATGCTGCCACCACCGTGCTTCATGTCATGATGCTGCCACCACCGTGCTTCACATCATGATGCTGCCACCACCATGCTTCAATTCATCAGGTCAGTCATTGCACTCGATGACCTAGAAAATTTTATTGCTTGAAACTGCTCTGTGGTGCTAAAAAGGTTGCAACTTTTTTTAAATTTAATGTTTTTTTTTTTATTTAAAAAGCGTCCTAAACTAATAAAACTACTTTTTATTGCTAAATGTGTGTTTATGTTTTTGAGCCTCTCCCTTTTTTAAAGAAGCTCTCCAGAGACGTTTGTTTTTTTATTAATTTTGGCGGGAAACAAGCACAGACAGGAAGTGGCAAGAAGACGATCTGGTCATTTTTCAAAATAAAACACCCTGTGGACTCCACTGGGAATGAAATAAAACGGTACCAAATGACCCGCGGCCTGGTGGTTAGGGGCCGCTCGGTTTGAGTCATTTCTGAACTCATTTTGGACAGTTTAGGTCAGTTTGGAGAAACTTCCAAGTCATATTTGTCATGTTTTGTCCTACTGACAGAGGACATGTGTGAGATCTCTCTCCTTCCTCATGTTGATCTGGTTCCATTGAACTGCAGTGAAAAATGAACCACAGTGAAGAAGAATCCCTCAGAAGCTGCTCAGAGCTCAGAGGCTTAGATTGTGTGAAATAAAGACATTCCCTGAACATTACTACTTAAGGACATGTCCATTTGAAGCACAGTAAAACGTAAACATTCCCAAAAGGTGAATTTATTGTCAAACTGTTGTGACATTGGACAGGATTTCAAAATAAAGTGCTTGCTGAGGGATTCCAGTTCATCTGCAGCCGTGACGAGACGTTCAAGGTCTTGATTAAGAGTCTGTACTTTTAGGTCGGTTAGTAAAAGTAGTGAGTCATACAGCAGCTGCCCCCTTGTGGACAGGTGGAGTGTCTACAGGTCAGTGTGACCAACAGCTGTTCAGTGATAATAAAAGATTCTTACAGCGTAGCTTCTGCTGCTTGTCGCCTTTAACGCTGAACTTTGAGACTCCTTCGATGAACTCTGTCAAAACAGAGAAACACAAAATGCAATTAAATCAAACACAAACAAAGTTTAATCACAGAAAACAACCGAAGAACAAAATGTTGACAAGGTGAAGCTGCAAAGACTACAAGATTATTATTAACAATTATTATCTATGAGCAAAAGTCATGTGTGTGTCTTTGTTTGTTTTGTGTCTCTTTGTTTGTTTTGTCTCTTTGTGGTTGTTTTGCGTCTCTTTGTGGTTGTTTTGTGTCTCTTTGTTGTTGTTTTGCGTCTCTTTGTGGTTGTTTTGCGTCTCTTTGTTGTTGTTTTGCGTCTCTTTGTGGTTGTTTTGTGTCTTTGTGGTTGTTTTGTGTCTTTGTGGTTGTTTTGTGTCTCTTTGTTTGTTTTGTCTCTTTGTGGTTGTTTTGCGTCTCTTTGTGGTTGTTTTGTGTCTCTTTGTTGTTGTTTTGCGTCTCTTTGTGGTTGTTTTGCGTCTCTTTGTTGTTGTTTTGCGTCTCTTTGTGGTTGTTTTGCGTCTCTTTGTGGTTGTTTTGTGTCTTTGTGGTTGTTTTGCGTCTCTTTGTGGTTGTTTTGTGTCTCTTTGTGGTTGTTTTGCATCTCTTTGTGGTTGTTTTGTGTCTCTTTGTGGTTGTTTTGTGTCTCTTTGTGGTTGTTTTGCGTCTCTTTGTGGTTGTTTTGCGTCTCTTTGTGGTTGTTTTGTGTCTCTTTGTGTTGTTTTGTGTCTCTTTGTGGTTGTTTTGTCTCTTTGTGGTTGTTTTGTGTCTCTTTGTGGTTGTTTTGCGTCTCTTTGTGGTTGTTTTGTGTCTCTTTGTTGTTGTTTTGCGTCTCTTTGTGGTTGTTTTGCGTCTCTTTGTGGTTGTTGTGTGTCTCTTTGTTGTTGTTTTGCGTCTCTTTGTGGTTGTTTTGCGTCTTTGTGGTTGTTTTGCGTCTCTCTGTTGTTGTTTTGTGTCTCTTTGTGGTTGTTTTGTGTCTCTTTGTGGTTGTTTTGCATCTCTTTGTGGTTGTTTTGCGTCTCTTTGTTGTTGTTTTGTGTCTCTTTGTGGTTGTTTTGCGTCTCTTTGTTGTTGTTTTGTGTCTCTTTGTTGTTGTTTTGTGTCTTTGTGGTTGTTTTGCGTCTCTTTGTTGTTGTTTTGCATCTCTTTGTGGTTGTTTTGTGTCTCTTTGTAGTTGTTTTGCGTCTCTTTGTTGTTGTTTTGTGTCTCTTTGTGGTTGTTTTGCGTCTCTTTGTGGTTGTTTTGTGTCTCTTTGTTGTTGTTTTGTGTCTCTTTGTTGTTGTTTTGCGTCTCTTTGTTGTTGTTTTGTCTCTTTGTGGTTGTTGTGTGTCTCTTTGTGGTTGTTTTGTGTCTCTTTGTGGTTGTTTTGTGTCTCTTTGTGGTTGTTTTGTTTCTTTGTTGTTGTTTTGCGTCTCTTTGTGGTTGTTGTGTGTCTCTTTGTGGTTGTTTTGTGTCTCTTTGTGGTTGTTTTGTCTCTTTGTTGTTGTTTTGCGTCTCTTAGTGGTTGTTTTGCGTCTCTTTGTGGTTGTTTTGTGTCTCTTTGTGGTTGTTTTGCGTCTCTTTGTTGTTGTTTTGCGTCTCTTTGTTGTTGTTTTGTGTCTCTTTGTGGTTGTTTTGTGTCTCTTTGTGGTTGTTTTGCGTCTCTTTGTTGTTGTTTTGCATCTCTTTGTGGTTGTTTTGTGTCTCTTTGTGGTTGTTTTGCGTCTCTTTGTTGTTGTTTTGCATCTCTTTGTGGTTGTTTTGTGTCTCTTTGTAGTTGCTTTGTGTCTCTTTGTGGTTGTTTTGTCTCTTTGTTAGTGTTTTGCGTCTCTTTGTGGTTGTTTTGCGTCTCTTTGTGGTTGTTTTGCGTCTCTTTGTTGTTGTTTTGCATCTCTTTGTGGTTGTTTTGTGTCTCTTTGTAGTTGTTTTGTGTCTCTTTGTGGTTGTTTTGCGTCTCTTTGTGGTTGTTTTGCGTCTCTTTGTTGTTGTTTTGTGTCTCTTTGTGGTTGTTTTGCGTCTCTTTGTTGTTGTTTTGCATCTCTTTGTGGTTGTTTTGCGTCTCTTTGTTGTTGTTTTGCGTCTCTTTGTGGTTGTTTTGTGTCTCTTTGTTGTTGTTTTGTGTTTCTTTGAGGTTGTTTTGTGTCTCTGTAGTTGTTTTGTGTCTCTTTGTGGTTGTTTTGTGTCTCTTTGTTGTTGTTTTGTGTGTCTTTGTTGTTGTTTTGTGTCTCTTTGTAGTTGTTTTGTGTCTCTGTAGTTGTTTTGCGTCTCTTTGTGGTTGTTTTGCGTCTCTTTGTTGTTGTTTTGCATCTCTTTGTTGTTGTTTTGTGTCTCTTTGTAGTTGTTTTGCGTCTCTGTAGTTGTTTTGTGTCTCTTTGTAGTTGTTTTGCGTCTCTTTGTGGTTGTTTTGTGTCTCTTTGTTGTTGTTTTGCATCTCTTTGTGGTTGTTTTGTGTCTCTTTGTTGTTGTTTTGTGTCTCTTTGTGGTTGTTTTGTGTCTCTTTGTGGTTGTTTTGCGTCTCTTTGTTGTTGTTTTGCGTCTCTTTGTGGTTGTTTTGTGTCTCTTTGTAGTTGTTTTGTGTCTCTGTAGTTGTTTTGTGTCTCTTTGTGGTTGTTTTGCGTCTCTTTGTTGTTGTTTTGCGTCTCTTTGTTGTTGTTTTGTGTCTCTTTGTAGTTGTTTTGCGTCTCTGTAGTTGTTTTGTGTCTCTCTGTAGTTGTTTTGTGTCTCTTTGTGGTTGTTTTGTGTCTCTTTGTTGTTGTTTTGCGTCTCTTTGTGGTTGTTTTGTGTCTCTTTGTGGTTGTTTTGTGTCTCTTTGTGGTTGTTTTGTGTGTCTTTGTGGTTGTTTTGTGTCTCTTTGTTGTTGTTTTGTGTCTCTTTGTGGTTGTTTTGTGTCTCTTTGTGGTTGTTTTGCGTCTCTTTGTGGTTGTTTTGTGTCCCTTTGTGGTTGTTTTGTGTCTTTGTGGTTGTTTTGCGTCTCTTTGTAGTTGTTTTGTGTCTCTTTGTGGTTGTTTTGTGTCTTTGTGGTTGTTTTGCGTCTCTTTGTGGTTGTTTTGCATCTCTTTGTTGTTGTTTTGCGTCTCTTTGTGGTTGTTTTGCGTCTCTTTGTGGTTGTTTTGCGTCTCTTTGTTGTTGTTTTGTGTCTCTTTGTTGTTGTTTTGTGTCTCTTTGTGGTTGTTTTGCGTCTCTGTAGTTGTTTTGAGTCTCTTTGTTGTTGTTTTGCGTCTCTTTGTGGTTGTTTTGCGTCTCTTTGTGGTTGTTTTGCGTCTCTTTGTTGTTGTTTTGCATCTCTTTGTGGTTGTTTTGCGTCTCTTTGTGGTTGTTTTGCGTCTCTTTGTGGTTGTTTTGCGTCTCTTTGTAGTTGTTTTGCGTCTCTGTAGTTGTTTTGTGTCTCTTTGTGGTTGTTTTGTGTCTCTTTGTGGTTGTTTTGTGTTTCTTTGAGGTTGTTTTGTGTCTCTTTGTGGTTGTTTTGCGTCTCTTTGTTGTTGTTTTGCGTCTCTTTGTGGTTGTTTTGCGTCTCTTTGTTGTTGTTTTGCGTCTCTTTGTGGTTGTTTTGTGTCTCTTTTTGGTTGTTTTGCGTCTCTTTGTTGTTGTTTTGCGTCTCTTTGTGGTTGTTTTGCGTCTCTTTGTTGTTGTTTTGTGTCTCTTTGTGGTTGTTTTGCGTCTCTTTGTTGTTGTTTTGCATCTCTTTGTGGTTGTTTTGCGTCTCTTTGTTGTTGTTTTGCGTCTCTTTGTGGTTGTTTTGTGTCTCTGTAGTTGTTTTGTGTCTCTTTGTGGTTGTTTTGCGTCTCTTTGTTGTTGTTTTGCGTCTCTTTGTTGTTGTTTTGTGTCTCTTTGTAGTTGTTTTGTGTCTCTGTAGTTGTTTTGTGTCTCTTTGTGGTTGTTTTGCGTCTCTTTGTTGTTGTTTTGCGTCTCTTTGTTGTTGTTTTGTTTCTCTTTGTAGTTGTTTTGCGTCTCTGTAGTTGTTTTGTGTCTCTTTGTGGTTGTTTTGTGTCTCTTTGTGGTTGTTTTGTGTTTCTTTGAGGTTGTTTTGTGTCTCTTTGTTGTTGTTTTGTGTCTCTTTGTTGTTCTTTTGTGTCTCTTTGAGGTTGTTTTGTGTCTCTTTGTTGTTGTTTTGTGTCTCTTTGTGGTTGTTTTGTGTCTCTTTGTTGTTCTTTTGTGTCTCTTTGTGGTTGTTTTGTGTCTCTTTGTGTCTCTTTGTGTTCAGTTCTCCATCTACTGATTTAACACATTCCAAATGATAAATTCTACACGTCTGGTTTTATATACATGAACGTGTGACTGAATGAACCACTGCAGGACTCTGTTACCTGTCCTTCGGTCTGACTGTCATACAGGTGCGTCACTGCGTCCTGTCAGGTGTGTTTACCTTTGAAGTCGACCTCCCCGTTTCCGTCCGTGTCAAAGATGTCGATGACTCTCTGCACGAGGGGGTTCTGCTGGAGCTCCGGTAAAGACATGAACTCCTCCACGCTCAGCGAGCCCGAGTTATCTAGGTCGAGCTTCTTAAATCTCTTCCCCAGCCGCTTAATCTCATCAGCGTCGACTGAAATCACACACAGACACACACCAGCAGCTCAGTTTGTGTTGCTTTGTTTCCTCTCTTTGTTCTGCGTCTCAGTCTTCCACATTGTGTGTCTTGTTTTTGTCTCGGTGTCTAACTTCCTGTCGTTTTGTGTTTGCTCGTGTTGTTTAATGTCTTCTTAGGGACACTTTTGTCTTTTTTGCCGTTCTGAGTCCAATTTTTTGTCTAATTTTTCCAACTCGTGTGTCTTTGTGATCCTTTTGTGTCGTCTTGTGTCTCTCTAGAAACTGTTTTGTCTCCTTTCTGTTGTTCCGTGTTGAATCTTGTGTCTTTGTGCATTTTTTGTCTCATTTTAGTGTCACTTTGGGTCTTGTCTGTCTTGTTTTTGTCGTTTAGTTTCTCACTTGCGTGGTGTTTTGTGCATCTTAATGACAGTTAATAAAAGACGATCTCTTATTATTCTAGTTTTGTTTTCTAGTAGTCGTTTCTTCTGGTGTTTTTATCTCTTTGTGTCTCTTTGTAATCGTTCTGTGATCCAACAGTGTAAGACATGAGGCTCTACACCCTACAGGTATCAGACTATTTACAGTTCTAGAGACTCTGAGTCAGTTTTGTGCCCGTCCTGTAGTTTTCTCTTCTAGGTTTTTTTTTCTGGCCTCTTAATCTCGTCAGCGTCGACTGAAATCACACAGACAGAGAAAGCAGCGAGTCTGAGGAGGAGTTCAGGCCCGTCAGTGTCTACCTGCTCATGTCACGCACCTGTCCTCCCTTCAGAGACCAAACTCACCGGGTTTGTGGCTGGTACCGGCCATGGCTGTGGAGCTGCAGCAGAGACGGTGAGCGCTGTGCTGCCGGACCTCCTGGTGCTCTGAGCCTCACCGGGTCATGTGACGCCTCTTTCTGCACTAATCGCTCTGCTGACGACCGTGAACCGAGGCGGGGGCGGTTCTCCCGTCGCATTAATTATTTAAAAACCTGAACTGACTTGGTCTCATGTTCGGCTTCAACCCTCTGAACCTGGAGCAGCGTTTTTAACTCCCGTCTCATTTTAACTCACTGTGGTTCATTTTTCAGTCTAAAGTCCTGCAGCTCTGTGGAACCAGAACCACCATGAAGGAGGAGAGAAAACTCAGACATGTCTCCTGTCAGCAGGACTCAGTCAGACGAGGCTCAGAATTTACATAAAGCAACTCTAAATTAGGTCAAAATGACAAAATCTGATATAAAATGACAAGACTTTGTTCAAAATGACTGAAAACGTGCTTAAAATGTCAAATGGTTGTCACAAAATGTCTTAAAAGATGTGAAATTTACCCAAAATGACAAAAAAGTTAATCTAAAATAACTAAAAGATCGTCTGAAACAACTCATTCATTCACACTAATCATACATGTGTCATTACATTAACTTGATCTATTTAAAGCCGATCTGCTGAGCTGGATCTGGATTTTTGCCTAAATCCTGAAAATATTGTTCAATATTTCATTAAAGTCATAAAGCTCACTTTGAGAATGAAGTCTGTTAACCTTCAGGCACCGTCTGCTTGGATTATTGATCAGTTAATAAACTGTAAATGCTGATGATCACAGTCTGGAATACGTCAGTGATGATCAACAACATGAACGCTGATGTGTCGTTATTCCTTGTGCTGATCAGATTGTTCTAAAACACTCTCAGGACCTTAAGGATTAAAATGTTCACATATGTATTGATATTTTTTTCCAGTTTCAAAGAAAAAGCTTTCGGTGAACCAGCATCAGAATATTAACGCTTCAAACAGCAGCTTGTTTACTTGATGACACGGTTGATTTATTCTGAAAAACAACAACAGAAAACTAAAAACATTATTATTTTCCATAAACTCAGGGGCTAGCTTTGAGTCTTAGCCTGCAGCTAACGCTATCTGTAGCACTGTAAGCATGTTTGTCACACTTCAGTGTTTCAGATCATCAAACTAATATTTATATTTAGTTCATATTAGACAGAGACAACAACACTAAATGCAGCTTTTAAATTAAGAGCTGTATCACCCCTGTGAAAAGTAATCGCCCCCTGAGCCTAACACCTGGTTGGTCCCTTGGTAAATGTTGGTTCCAGCTTGTGATCAGTCTTTTCCATCACCATGGAGGAATGTTGGTCCACTCTTCTCTAGAACAGTTTTAATTCAGTCACATCAGATGGTTTCCATCATGAACTGTCCTTTAAGGTCTTCAACCAGCATCTTAATATGACTCAGTCACTCCAGAACCTTCATTCAGTTCTTCCTGAGCCCCTCACAGGTGGACTTGCTTGTGGTCTTTGGGTCTTTGTCTTGCTGCATGAACCATTAGTTTTGATCTTCAGGTCATGAACTGATGGTGGAGATTCTCCAGGAGGATTTTCTGACAGAGAGCAGAATTCATGGCTCCATCAATGATGACAAGTGGTCCAGGTCCTCCAACCATCACACTACCACCACCATGTTTACTGTTGGTAGATGTTCTTCTGGTGGAATGCAGTATCAGCTTTACACCAGATGTAACGGACCCATGTCTTCACTGAGAAACTCCTTAGTCCCTGTACTAATGATGGAGTCAGACTCAGTGAACTAAACCCTGGTTTGATTTGTTAAAGAGAACAAATGCTCATGTCCACCATCAGAACTCTGCTGCTGCCTCTGATCACTTTAACTTCACTGGAAGACTTCTCCTCTCATTAATTACACTCTGATGTTGTTGAGCAGAATCAACATTTATAACAAATCACGATTTGAACCAAAGAGAAATAATATTACTGAATATTTAGTCGATGCCATGAACCTCCATTTAACAGTACGCTACACTTTCAGAGACGCTAACAGGAACTGATCAGGGCTTGTTACGCATGCTGGCTTTTCAAAATAAAATACACCTGTATAGCTTGTACCTTAAGGATAATTATAGCAGGATATATGAGTTGGCACACTCAACATTCCTTCAGAAACCTTCTAGTGCATTTTAAACTGCACTAAAGCTGATTTTACATAAACCGCTAACAGCTCCACTCTGACACCCTCTTTCCTAAACTAATCTTCTAACTGACCTAACTGATGTTTTTAAGGCAAACTGTTCCTCAGCAGCAGACGTCTGTAACCTGCTGCTGTTCTACCTGAGGACCTTCGTTAGAGATACTTACAGTGCGAGCACATCTCCAGAGGATAGCTGGCTTCGTTTCCCTGAAGGACAGAGAAGACGCACAATGAAGCGACAAACGTCCAGTCTACAGGAACAACAGAGAGCTGGAGGTTCCATCAGGAAGACGCAGACCTCTGTCCACTGAGGAAAGTCTGTCTTCAGTGACGTGAAGCTTGATAAGATAAAACAGCTTTATTAATCCCTGATGGGGAAACTCATTTGCCACCAAGTCTCACGGTCCACTCACACAGTTACCAACATGACATTTGCAATAAATAAAATACCCAACGCCACTGACGTAACAGGTCAAAGCCGCTGGTGCACTGGCTGCCCTCAACACCTACATGAGAAAACCGAATGAGCACAAGAGCTCTAACAGGACAGACAGCAGCAGCACTCACAGGTTTCATTAAAATAACAGACTGCTGCCGGAATAAAAGACCTCCTGAGTCGTTCAGCGGAGAACTGAGGCATCAACAGACGCTCAATAGAAGAACTTCTAAACCCATTAAGAGGATGGCCTCCAGAGGTCAGCACAGGTTTCAGTCTGGCCCCAGTCCTCTTGTCACAGGTGACCTCAGGTGAGTCTGGGGTGCATCTGATCACTGAGCCATCCTTCTGATCAGTTTGTTGATCCTGTTTTATCATCAGCAGTGATGAAGAGCAGCATGGAACAGGACACCGGCTAGGATCCCCTGATAAAAGACACCAAGGAGGCTCCTGCTAATGTCAGAGGATCTCAGTCTTCTAAGGAAGAACAGCCTGGACTGAGAAGTTTATGGTCGGTGTGATCACCAAGGTACTGGTACGACTGGTATCTTTGTCCAATAATGACTCCAACATTTCGAACGAAACAGCTCAAAACTTGATTAAAATGACAAACATTTGTTTAAATGGACTCAAAACGTTTTCAAAATGACAAAAACTAAATCCTACATTACATGAAATTTATCTGAAAATGTCCAGAATGACTTGAGATGAGCCCAGAGTGACTCCAAAATGGTCAATAATGAAAAAAATTGTCCAATAATGACTCCAACGTTTAGTACAAAATTACTGAAAACATTTAAAATAATAAGACTACAATTCAAAATGACTCAGAATTAGTTTTCACTACTTGTTTTTGAAAAAATGGCAAAAGATTGACATCATGTGTCCACAGGTGGAGGCTCCTCATCATACTGGAGATATTTAACTACGTACAGTTAAAAATCCCTATAATCAAATCGTCTTTCTAATTCTTTCCAGAATTACTCAGCATTTGGTTAAAATGACTTTTTTTTTACAATTACAAAATGAATGGTCTTAAATGACACAAATCTTTAAAAATAATTCATCTAAGTCACCTGATTTATTTGAACACAGCTGCAGCAATTCATTCATTGATCCGTTTGGTCTCTAAAAATGGTAAAACATTCAGTTTACTGTCATAGAGGAGGGGAAAAAGAAAATATTCAAATCAGAATTTAGACTGTTGGTATCAAAAATGTATTCAAACTAATTAATTATCAACATAGTTCAAGATTAATTTAATATCTGGCAATTTATTAATCATTGCAGCTCCAAAGTCTGGTTGTTTATATGAATAAAATCATTTTATAAGCAGCTAACAGCTAGCACCTAGCCTGTTAGCAAAACCCAGTGTTTCTCATAGCGGCACCAGCTAGCATAGCGGCTTCATTTAGTGTTTATGCCGTATATTGAGGTGGCTACATAAACAGGTGTTCAGTGGATAAAAGTGTCTCACTGTGACATCTGGAAGGAGCAGAAATAACTCATTAATCCCCAGAAGCTGTCATTGAAAATAAATGTTGGTCCCTTTAAAAATTCAGCACTATGTTAGCCGCTATGCCGTTAGCTGCTATGCAGTTAGCCGGTATGCCGTTAGTAACTATAACGTTAACCGCTATGCCGTTAGCCGCTGTAACGTTAGCCGCTATGCCGTTAGTAACTGTAACGTTAGCCGCTATGCCGTTAGTAACTATAACGTTAGCCGCTATGCCGTTAGTAACTGTAACGTTAGCCGCTATGCCGTTAGTAACTGTAACGTTAGCCGCTATGCCGTTAGTAACTGTAACGTTAGCCGCTATGCCGTTAGTAACTGTAACGTTAGCCGCTATGCCGTTAGTAACTGTAACGTTAGCCGCTATGCCGTTAGTAACTGTAACGTTAGCCGCTATGCCGTTAGTAACTGTAACGTTAGCCGCTATGCCGTTAGTAACTGTAACGTTAGCCGCTAGGCCGTTAGTAACTGTAACGTTAGCCGCTATGCCGTTAGCCGCTGTAACGTTAGCCGCTATGCCGTTAGTAACTGTAACGTTAGCCGTCAGCAGGGCAGCGCAGCCGCAGCAGCGACGCGCAACAGAACGAGGTTTGATTTAACAGTTCAAATAAACGGACCAGCGGAAGTTTCTCACCATGTTGCCGCCGAAGGATGTTCAGCTGCCGGGAGACGAGCTGGATGCAGTGACAAGGCCGGATAAAGACGGTGTTTCGAGCGGGTTTGTGGCACCGAGCACCGGCTGTCAGACAGCGGAGCGGCGGCGGGCGGCAGAGCTTGTCTATAAACAAGAGGCTGACTCTGCTTCATTTAGAAAAATCGCTGGATCCGCAACAAGAAGCCTCAGAAAGCCCCGCATGTGACTTTACCAACCAGACTAAGTGAGGCCCCCAGAGGCTCAGCGGCCCCTGGTACACTTCACTACATCAGATCTACATAAAGTGATAATCAAAGATGTGTGTTGTAGAGATGCTCACTTTAATTTACAGACAGGAGGGATCACTCTGCTTCATTTAGAAAAACACTGGATCTGCAAAAAGAGGTCTCCTAATGCTCCAACTGTGACTTCATGTGGTTGTCTGGTTCAGTCCACTCTGTCATCTCTACGAATGCTGATCTGATTAATCATATCATATTTTCAGTTTTAATACAGCAGCCTCCATTATTGTAGTCCATAACGTTCAGATTTGTGATTTAGCATTAAAAATAATACGAAACAAAACAATAAAAAAATGAATTAAAACATGACAGTAAAACCAGAAAATAGAAATAACATTAAAAAGTGAAGAGGCGTGACTATAACGATCACATCAGCAGGTGGTGGTGGTGGTGGTGGGGTCCTTACTGGAGGATCAGTGCTGTTTAAAGCAGCTCCTGTGCTGTGAATGAAGCTTCATTAGTATCAGTATGAACACAGTGATGCAGCTTCAGTTACACGCAGGTTTATTCACAAACACACGTTACACTCCTCGGCTCAGGCGGCGAGACACTTTGTGAACAACAGATCAGGTTTGGCAATAAAAGAAAGAGGCCATGCAAAGGAGGAGAGACCGAAGAGCAGCAGCCAAGAGACCAGAAGCACCGAGTTCCAGCAGAGATTCATCCGCCACTGAAAATAGTCCCTGTTCCCTGCTTTGTTCTGCTCGAACACACAAACTTAATTATTTCAGGTTTGATAAAAAAAAAAACACGTTCCTGCTACTGAACTCAGAGATTCTGCTGCTGCTGAAGACGTTTAGTGTTTGTCGGTGGTTTTTCCTGACACAGAACAGGATGAAGACTCCCTTCTGTCCCACAGACGTCCACACGGGTCAGAAATAACCCAGCCGAGGTGTCGTCCATCCTGGTCTGAAGGCTTCTTCTGACTCGCTGAAGCCAGTTCAGGGTTTTTACTCTGAGCTTATCCTTGTTTGAGTTCCTCGGAGATGCTACGATTGAACCAGAATCTTCACAGACACATCTGAGCTTAACATTTTCATTCAAACCACTTTATTCTACATGTGTAGTTTAAAATTTGAACCAGATTTAAAAAAAAACAAACACTCAGTGCAACTGTGAGGCTGTGAATGATTTAGCTGAGAGTTTTCAGGTGAACTGCAGGCAGTGTAAAGACGAAGCAGAGAAGAGACAAGTACAGGAGCTAATTAAAAGTATAAAGTCAGTGTTGGACAGGTCCTCGCTTCGTGCTGGTCGGCGACTGAGACAGGAAATCACCACATGGCTGTCATCAGGGCTGGAGTTAGATCACGCATGGGAAGGTTGAGGCCGATCAGAGCATGTACAGGCTAGTTAGACATCACTTCCTGTTTCATGGCGTGATGGCGAGCATCAGAATAGGTGTACGACTGAGCTATCCTTATATGGTCATGTGACTGTGATGAGGCCTGGACTCTGATCACACCTGTGAAGTTTGAGGCCATTTAGAGCATGTACAGGCCAGTTAGGCATCACTTCCTGTTTCATGGCGTGATGGCGAGCATCAGAATTGGCGTGTGACTGAGCTATCCTTATATGGTCATGTGACTGAGCTATCCTTATATGGTCATGTGACTGAGCTATCCTTATATGGTCATAATATGGCTGTCATCAGACCTGGACTCTGATCACACCTGTGAAGATTCAGGCCGATTAGAGCACATACAGGCTAGTTAGACAGCACTTCCTGTTTCTTCCTGTGCCGCCATGGCCACACCCTCATACGTCTGCGGAACATTTTTAAAACTTTTGATCACCAATGCCTGGAGTACATGCTGGCCAGATTTAAGATCTCTCTGAGTTATCTTCTAGAACGAGTTTACTCCAGAAAATTTGAAAATTTTTGCGAAAATTGCCAAAAATCTGACAGTAACTTAAAAATGGCGGACTTCCTGTTGCATTGTGGGTAAGGGTTCTAGAGGCTTTTTTGTGTGTCTTGTCGTGATACATGTGTGTACCGAATTTCGTAGCTCTAGGTGAAACTAACTGAATATAAACCCTTTTTTAAAACATTTTCTAGGGGGCGCTGTGGAGCCATTTTGCTATTAACACGTGTAATTCCCCCCAAATCTTAATTTTTTGCCAGGCCTGAGGTGCGTGCCAAGTTTATGTGTTTTCAGGTATGTTTAGGGCCTCAAAATTGTGATCAAACCGTCGGGAAAGTAATAATATTATTTCATTAACAACAGGTTCTAAACATCAGCGCACATTTTGTCCAGAGTTGGTAACAACGTCGGACATGTTGACACCAGGTTTTAATTCGTAAAGTTTTGTAAAATAAATCATCAAATAAACGTTTTCTGATTTCCTTCATCCCAACTTTGTGTTTTCTGACAAACATTTGACATTTTAAGGACATTTTTTTGTAATTTTGGACATTTTTTTCTGGTCAGTTTAAACAAAGTTTGAGTCGTTTGGACAAAGTTTTGTCATTTCAGGTCAGATTTTGATCCTTTAACCCAATGTGGAGTTGGTTTATGTCAGTTCTGAGTCCTACTGTCAGAAGACAAAAAAAGGACTCTTATTAAATTTCTGAATCTACATTTAAACTCCTCAGTTGTTTTGGTCAGTCTGTCTCGGCGTTGGTTTGCTTCTATTTTTATTTCATTTTATATTTAATCTCTATTTCTGTACTTCTGACAGTGAAAGCTAAATTAAAACCCCCTCCCTGAACTGGACACAGACTGGTTCGTTAAACTTCAGCTGAGATCAGAAAACCTCCTTCAGCTCTGCTTTAAAGCTGCGACGTTTCACCTGCAGATTCTTAGACGATCATTTCTGAGAGGTGCCAGCGGGTTAAAGGAAACTCGTTAACTCGTCTGTCCGTAGAGACTGAAAACACGGTAAACAGCAGCTTTAAAGCAGAAGCCTTCATGAAGCCAGGATGCTGTCTGGTGGAGATGAAGCCGCCTACAGGAAGTGGCTGCAGCCAGCGGCGCCCTCTGCTGGCTGCTCAGTTGAACGCCTCCTTGTTGATCCACATCAGGGTTCGCGTCTCGTTGGGTTTGCATTCGTACTCGATGTTGCTGAACTTGTTGCCGAACTGGCAGTGCTCCCTCTTGTAGTAGTTGTAGTATTTGGCCTGCCAGACCGTCTCGAACGTTCCCGCCTTGTTAAACTGCACAGGGAGGAAACCGGCGTCAGCAAAACCTCTCGGTCTGCAGCTTCAAACTTCATGCACAGCTGCATCAACCCTCTGAACCCCGGGCAGCTTCTGATCCTGATCAGTGACTCAGTGATCAATTAACCCTCTGAATGTGATGAGAACAAATAAACTGGGTGGGTGTTTTTTCTGGGTCAAACTGTCTGGGGAGGGACAACATCAAGGGGTTAGGGTGGTCAAACCGCCTAAGAGGGATGACATCAAGAAGTCATGGTGGTCAACACCTGGGGAGGGAGGACATAAGGGGTCATGGCGGTCAAACCACATGGGGAGGGATGACATAAGGGGTTCAGGTACTTAAACCGCCTGAGGAGGGATGACTTAAGGGGTCATGTTGATTAAACTGCCAGGGGAGGGATGTTTTAAGGGTTTGTGGCGGTCAAAACTACATGGGGGGGTGACTTGAAGGATTACAGTGGTCAAACCACTTTAAGAGGGGCGACTTAAGGGGTCATGATGGTTAAACTGCCTGGGGAGGGATAATTTAAGGGTTTGTGGTGGTCAAACTACATGGGGAGGGATGGTTTAAGGGGTTATGGTTGTCATACTCCCTAGGGAGGGGTGACATGAGGGGTTAAGGTACTTAAACCGCCTGAGGAGGGATGACTTAAGGGGTCATGGTGATTAAACTGCCAGGGGAGGGATGACATAATGGGTTGTGGTCGTCAAACTGGATGGGCAGGGATGACATAAGGGTTTATGGTGGGTAAACTGCTTGGGGAGGGATGACTTGAAGGATTATGGTGGTCAAACCGCTTTAAGAGGGATGACTTAAGGGGTCATGATGGTTAAACTGCCAGGGCAGGGACAACATTAGGGGTTATGGTCATCAAACCAACTGGGGAGGGAGGACATAAGGGGTTATGGTGGTTAAACTACCTGGGGAGGGGTGACTTGAATGGTTATGGTGGTCAAAGTGCCTGAAGAAGGATGTTTTAAGGGTTTGTGGTGGTTAAACTACCAAGGGAGGGACAACATTAGGGGTTGTGGTCGTCAAACCACCTGAGGAGGGAGGACATAAGGGGTTATGGTGGTTAAACTGCCTGAAGAGGGATGTTTTAAGGGTTTGTGGTGGTCAAACTACCTGGGGAGGGGTGACTTGAATGGCTATGGTTGTTAAACTGCCAGGGTAGGGATGTTTTAAGGGTTTGTGGGGGTCAAACTACCTGGGGAGGGACAACATAAGGGTATATGGTGGTTAAACTACCAGGGGAGGGACAACATAAGGGTATATGGTGGTTAAACTACCTGGAGAGGGACAACATAAGGGGCTATGGTGGTCAAAGTACCTGGGGAGGGATGACTTGAATGGTTATGGTGGTCAAAGTGCCTGAAGAAGGATGTTTTAAGGGTTTGTGGTGGTTAAACTACCAGGGGAGGGACAACATTAGGGGTTGTGGTCGTCAAACCACCTGGGGAGGGAGGACATAAGGGGTTATGGTGATTAAACTGCCTGAAGAGGGATGTTTTAAGGGTTTGTGGTGGTCAGACTACCTGGGGAGGGACAACATAAGGGGCTATGGTGGTCAAACTACCTGGGGAGGGGTGACTTGAAGGGTTATGGTGGTCAAAGTGCCTGAAGAGGGATGTTTTAAGGGTTTGTGGTGGTTAAACTACCAGGGGAGGGACAACATTAGGGGTTGTGGTCGTCAAACCACCTGGGGAGGGAGGACATAAAGGGCTATGGTGGTCAAACTACCTGGGGAGGGACAACATAAGGGTATATGGTGGTTAAACTACCTGGGGAGGGACAACATAAGGGGCTATGGTGGTCAAACTACCTGGGGAGGGACAACATAAGGGTATATGGTGGTTAAACTACCTGGGGAGGGACAACATAAGGGGCTATGGTGGTCAAACTACCTGGGGAGGGACAACATAAGGGGCTATGGTGGTCAAACTACCTGGGGAGGGAGGACATAAGGGGCTATGGTGGTTAAACTACCTGGGGAGGGAGGACATAAGGGGCTATGGTGGTCAAACTACCTGGGGAGGGACAACATAAGGGGCTATGGTGGTCAAACTACCTGGGGAGGGACAACATAAGGGGCTATGGTGGTCAAACTACCTGGGGAGGGACAACATAAGGGGCTATGGTGGTCAAACTACCTGGGGAGGGGTGACTTGAATGGTTATGGTGGTCAAAGTGCCTGAAAAAGGATGTTTTAAGGGTTTGTGGTGGTCAAACTACCTGGGGAGGGACAACATAAGGGTCTATGGTGGTCAAACTACCTGGGGAGGGAGGACATAAGGGGTTATGGTGGTCAAACTACCTGGGGAGGGGTGACTTGAATGGTTATGGTGGTCAAAGTGCCTGAAAAAGGATGTTTTAAGGGTTTGTGGTGGTCAAACTACCTGGGGAGGGACAACATAAGGGGCTATGGTGGTCAAACTACCTGGGGAGGGAGGACATAAGGGGTTATGGTGATTAAACTGCCTGAAGAGGGATGTTTTAAGGGTTTGTGGTGGTCAGACTACCTGGGGAGGGACAACATAAGGGTATATGGTGGTTAAACTACCAGGGGAGGGACAACATAAGGGGCTATAGTGGTTAAACTGCCTGAAGAGGGATGTTTTAAGGGTATATGGTGGTTAAACTACCAGGGGAGGGACAACATAAGGGGCTATGGTGGTCAAACTACCTGGGGAGGAATGTTTTAAGGGTTTGTGGGGGTTAAACTGCCTGGGGAGGGACAACATAAGGGTATATGGTGGTTAAACTACCAGGGGAGAGTTGACTTGAAGGGTTTGTGGTGGTCAAACTGCCTGGGGAGACCGGACACAGCTTCGCTAATCTGATCTCCTCGTCAGTTTGTGTTTGTGGAGCTCTCACCTCGATGCTGACCTGCACCGGCTGCCGGTCGCCGCTCTTCGTATGCGGGACGCCCTCGGTGTCGTAGAGGCCGTGATAAACCACCGACTCGGCGTCCCTGGACTGCTGCTCCAGAGGAAAGACCACGCCGCCGATGTTCATGGTGCTGCAGGGCGGAGGAGAAACCTTAAACAGACTGAACGGAAACGTTCCCACAACGCTGGATAACGTCCCCACTAGTTCTCGTCATGTATAAAGAACACGTTCAATCAAACGTTTAAAGAACCTTTCAAGATGTGTTCATTGCCAGTAACGTTCCTGTAAGGTTAATACAACGTTTCAACACTCAGAGGAGGAACGTTCTCAAACCAGCATTCAGGAAATGTTCTCCAGATGTTCTCAAGGCCTTAGATGATCATTATGAAACGTTCCTCCTGCAGTGTTCTCAGGATGTTTTATAGAACATGTTACAGAACGTTCTCCTTTAAACGCTTTCACACTGATAAAAGAACGTTCTCAACGCAACACTCAGAGAACATTCTCTAGATGTTGCCGAGGCCTCCGATGGTTTTTAAAACGTTCCTGTAACGTATTAAAGGTAGAACATTTGGTGTTAGACGTTAAAGAACGTTCTGTAAGAAAACATCTCCACGGTGACGACCTTCATTGAAACCACGTTGTCTGACATCAGACATGAACATCAACGCCTCTCTTTGTCATTTTACTAACATCTGCAGGTATTTTAGTTCTTGTACATGAAGCCGGACGATCTCCAACGTTAAAAACCTTAAATTCATGGATTATGTTGGGATTTTGACTTGAAATCACGACAGGTAGGAGTCCTGTCCTACCTAAAATACATTCAGTCTGGTGTATTCCTTAGATCTCAGTGTTTTCATGGTATTCTAGGTTCGACCTGAACACTGAGGGTCAGTCTGTTCATGTTTTCATGTCTCTTTACGTTAAGACGTCGTATATCTAGAGGTTTTTAACGTTAAACAGCAGGTCGGCCTGTAAAGAGACCAGACTTGAACCCAGTGGTGACGACTGTAGCATCGATTCCCTCCCCGGTCTGGAGACAGAACCTGAGGAGGAAGAACTCAGCTGGAGCTTCTCCTGCTGGACAGAAGAACTCAGAGCAGCTGTAGGACGTGTCAGGACGAACACACACCTGAGTTCTGGGAAAACAAACAGACACACAACCACCAGAAACACACTGAACTCACACAACACAAACACTGATTAATACAAACAGGCCAAAAGACACAAAAGTGACACAACATGACGGCAAAGAAGCACACATTTATGAAATAGGATGCAAAGGTAACAAAACCTGAGCAGACAGGGACACACACTGAACACAAACACACAGAATACAAACAGAAATAAACACACATAATACAAACTGAAGGAGACACAAAAAACAGAATGAACACAGAGATACACAAAACTCACGAAATGACCACAAAAAGACACAAAACACACAAAATAACCAAAAAAGACACAAAAAGACACAAAATGACAACAAAAAGACACAAAACGACACAAAATAACAACAAAAGACACAAAAAGACACAAAACGACACAAAATAACAACAAAAGACACAAAAAGACACAAAATGACCAGAAAAAGACACAAAATGACAACAAAAAGACACAAAAAGACACAAAATGACAACAAAAAGACACAAAATGACAACAAAAAGACACAAAAAGACACAAAATGACCACAAAAAGACACAAAATGACACAAAATGACAACAAAAAGACACAAAATGACACAAAGTGACAACAAAAGACACAAAACGACACAAAGAGACACAAAATAACAAAAAGACACAAAATAACAACAAAAAGACACAAAATGACACAAAATGACAACAAAAAGACACAAAATGACACAAAATGACAACAAAAAGACACAAAATGACACAAAATGACAACAAAAAGACACAAAAAGACACAAAATGACCACAAAAAGACACAAAATGACACAAAATGACAACAAAAAGACACAAAATGACCACAAAAAGACACAAAATGACACAAAATGACCACAAAAAGACACAAAATGACACAAAATGACAACAAAAAGACACAAAATGACACAAAATGACCACAAAAAGACACAAAAAGACACAAAATGACCACAAAAAGACACAAAAAGACACAAAATGACCACAAAAAGACACAAAATGACACAAAATGACAACAAAAAGACACAAAAAGACACAAAATGACCACAAAAAGACACAAAATGACACAAAATGACCACAAAAAGACACAAAATGACACAAAATTACAACAAAAAGACACAAAATGACACAAAATGACAACAAAATGACACAAAATGACACAAAATGACAACAAAAAGACACAAAAAGACACAAAATGACCACAAAAAGACACAAAATGACACAAAATGACCACAAAAAGACACAAAATGAAACAAAATGACAACAAAAAGACACAAAATGACACAAAATGACCACAAAAAGACACAAAATGACACAAAATAACAACAAAAAGACACAAAATGACACAAAATGACCACAAAAAGACACAAAATGACACAAAATGACCACAAAAAGACACAAAATGACACAAAATGACCACAAAAAGACACAAAGAGACACAAAGAGACATGGAATGCAGATGGACCAGGATGAAGCAGGGGTCGAGGTGAAGCTTGAAGGTTCATGTTGGTGGACTTCAGCTGATCTTCTCTCCACCTACAGCTGCTCTGAGTTCTTCTGTCCAGCAGGAGAAGCTCCAGACCTCCATCAGGGAGGAGGAGAAGCTCCAGACCTCCATCAGGGAGGAGGAGAAGCTCCAGCTGAGTTCTTCCTCCTCAGGTTCTGTCTCCAGGCTCTGGTCCTCAGACCGACCAGATGCACCTCCAGGACTCTGACTGAGGTCAGACTCTACGTCCCCTCAGTGCTGCTGGTCCCGGTCACGTGATGATGATGATGATGAGGAGGAGGAGGAGGAGGAGGAGGATCAGAGCTCATCTCCATGTTCCTGTATCTGACCCCTGATGATGAAGGGACGTTTCCATGTCTGACGTCATTCCTGGAGTCCGCTCATGGTTTCTGATCATTGATCAATATTTCACGTATCGAAGCAGGAAGAGCCTCTGGAACAAAGAGGAACCACTCTCCGGTAATATCACGGAGGTTTTCCGTTAACGGGAGGCGGTGTGGATGAGACAATAAACGGTAACCGGCGGTGATGGACGGGTCCGGAGGTTCTGCTGCGGCCGCACCGACACCTGATCCCCGCCTCGGAGCTGCGGCTGCTGCGGCCTGCAGCTGCCGCAGCTCCAGCAGCGGAACCGGGACAACGGAACGCAGCAAGAAGCCGCTTTTAAACGGATCTTACGTGGCCTCGACGGTACCGGGCCTCAGCACCACCTCGATCCGGTACTTGGAGCCGGTGAGCAGCTTGATGGTTCGGTTCTGGCCGAAGCGGGTCCCGTCCACCTTGAAGAACACGGGCCCGTCGTTGGGTTGGATCCGCAGGGCGATGGACACGGTGATGATCGGCGGGACGTCGTCCATGTCCGGGCTGAGCTGGAGTCGGAGTCGGTGCTGGATGGATGCTGGGAGCCGCTGCGCCCCCAGCGGCGGCAGCAGGAACTACAGCCCGGAGCGCACTGTAAGAAATGAAGCTAAACCTGGCTGGCATTAAAAACAGGAACGTTCTCTACACTGTAAAAAGTGAAGCTAAACGTGGCTGTCATTAAAAACAGCTGATCTGTCACTGATTTAGTTTAGTCTATTAGTTTAGTTTAGTTTAGTCTATTAGTTTAGTTTAGTTTAGTTTAGTTTAGAGTTCTGTTTTATTTAATTACAAATAATGTTGAGTAAAATCCATGAAAAATGTTATCTGTTAAAAACTGAAGAACACTGTGATTAATGTCATCAGATATATTATTTTCCTAAACTGTAATTTGCTCTTTTTTCATTGGCAAAAACATTATTTTCCAGATATTTATTTGGACTGATTTTTTAAAAAATAAAATGTTAAAATATTTTACAGAGTTTCTCTGCTTTGATTAAATGATAAATAATACAAAGAAAAATCACAGAAACAATTTATTAATCTAACAATAATAAACAAATCTGTGCATAATGTCCACATCAAATTATCTTTCATATATAAAAAACAAAGGCCTCTAAATATCAGAAAATGTTTAATGTGGATCTGAGTTTCCTCAGATGTCTGGTTTAGTCCAGAGATCTCCAGTTTACTGTCACAGAGGAGGAAAGAAACCAGGAAGGATTAAAGAAGCTGAAATCACAGATTAAAATGATTATAAATTAATTTAATGAGTGACTGATTATCAGAGAGTTGGAGATCAATAGTTCGTATCTAACCGTCGCTGCGTCTGACAGGATCCTGACAGTAAAAACTGCAGCTGAGCCTCACAAACATGAGATTTATTGCATCTGAGCCACATTTACATCAAAACAAACATTTCATTGTCCATGATCCTTTGTGTTCTTAATAAAAATTTAAATATGTACAGGGGTTTGAGTTTATTCTGCTGACAGAGTATAAAATTATATATTAGGGTTAAAGCTGAGGCCCTCAGAAGAGCTCCAGGTTCTCCAAGCATCATCTGTCCAGCTCGGCCTGCAGGATTTCTCCCCAGGTCTCGGCGTCCAGCGGCGTCATCCTCCTGCCGCTCAGCTCGTCGGCCGACCTCACGTGGCTGAAACGCCCTCGCAGCCAATCACGCTTCAGACAGCAGCGGCTGTAGTTCCTGACCAGAGTGACCTGCAGGAGGAGATGTTCAGTCAGTTCCTCCTGAACCCCCAGAACCAGCTGGTTCTTCATCTACACAACGTTGATTGATGGAGCAAAGTTTCAGCTTCATACCAGGAATATTTACAGAGTTACAGGAACCTCTAGAGCAGCGTCTGCAACCCTTAGAGCACCGAAGACCGGTTCCAAGCAGGACAACATTCTACAGACCAGTCATTGAGCTCGATCACTGGTCTGTGATGATGCTGCCACCACCGTGCTTCTCATCATGATGCTGCCACCACCGTGCTTCACGTCATCTGAAAAAACTGTCTTGCTTGAAACCGGTCCATGGTGCAATAAAGGTTGCACCTTTTTTTAACGTTTTTTTTTTAAAAATTCAAAAGGTGTTCAAATGAACAAAATTACGTTGTATTGCTAAATGTGTTTTTACTTTTCCAGTCTCTTTCTCTTTTCTAAGCAGCTCTCCAGAGATGTTTGTTTTTATCAATTTTGGAGGGAAACAAGCAGAGACAGAAGTGATGGGAAGACGATCTAGTCATTTTTTCAAAATAAAACACCCTGTGGACTTCTCCAGAAATAAATGTATTCTTTCTGTGCAGCCTGGTACCAAATGACCCACGGCCCGGTACCGGTCCGATGCCTGGTGGTTGGGGACCGCTGGTCTAGAGGGTTACAGATGCTTTGATAAAGTTCCCCTCTGCAGTGAGACGCTGCTTCAGGTGTAAATACAGTCGTGAACTAAAGGTTTCTTCCACCATGAAGTCCATGTTCGTCATGTTGGTCTTGGGTCTCCAGCGGCTCCTAGAACTCTGAATATTCTACGATGGAATCACTGAAACATGAATCTTTGAATCAAAACAACCTAACTGAGGTGGAAAAGGACAAACTGAACCAAACATTAGCATTTCTGCAGGTTTAGTCACATTTCCAGAAGACCTTTAATAAATCTATGAAAGAACCAACACACAATTGTTTTTATGATGAAGATTCATGGTTCAATGATTCCATCGTAGAAGATTCTAGGACTCACCAGGGACTCAGACTGACCTGATGAACATGGGCTGAACCAGTGGTGAGGACTGTAGTTCAGTAAAGCTGTGCTGAACGGCGCTCTGACTCCTCTACCTTCCAGGACAGTCCGTCCCTCCGGTCTCCGTCCACCTCCCTCCTGCAGACGGCTCGGACCAGCAGACACTGCCTCCTCCACAGCTGCTCGCTCTGCTCGATGATGTGATGCCACAGCCTGCAGGTCCGCGAGGCGCTGCACAGACTCTCTGCGTCCAGCTCCCCGAAGATCCTCACGCTCATCTCCGTCGGCAGCGTCTCCGCGAAGTTCTGAGGACGGCTGGAGTCCGGCGTCACGGCGGGTCGTCCTTCACAGAGGAGAAACGCCGGCGAGGACCCCGGGGGTTCATACTGCATATCGGAGCAGCTAAAAGACACAGGAAGTGACATCAGAGGAGGCATCACACAGTCTGGTGACGTTTTACCTTCAGACCATGAAGGTCTCCGTGAAGTCCATAGAGGAGGGTCCACATTGATCAGAACCTCATCAGTCCAGCAGATAGACACAGGACATGTAGGATGTCTGAGAAGATTCTCACTCATCCGGACAAAATGACCAAAAAATGACAACAAAAGACACAAAATGACAACAAAAAGATACAAAAATACACAAAATGACACAAAAGACACAAAATGACACAAAATGACAACAAAATGACACAAAAACACACAAAATGACACAAAAACACATAAAATGACCACAAGAAGACACAAAATGACCACAAAAAGACACAAAATGACCACAAAAAGACACAAAATGACCACAAAAAGATACAAAAATACACAAAATGACAACAAACAGACTCAAATGACCACAGAATGACACAAAAGACACAAAATGACAACAAAATGACACAAAAAGACACAAAATTACCACAAAAAGACACAAAATTACAACAAAATGACACAAAAAAACACAAAATGACCACAAAAAGACACAAAATGACAACAAAAACACATAAAATGACAACAAAAACACACAAAATAACAAAATGACACAAAATGACACACAAACTTGATGTAAACAGACCACACAGAGCCAGAAACCCCACAGTGACCAAAGTCTCTCCTAACCTCCTAGCCTCCTAACCTCCTAACCTCCTAGCCTCCTGCCTCCTAGCCTCCTAACCGCAGCTCTCCATTAAACTCATTACACTCATGTTTTCTGTCTCTACTGTCTGATGCTGAGTCTCTTTGCTAAAACACGTTTTCGTCCTCCGCCCTGCTAGCAGCAGCTAGCCTAGCTCGCTAACAGCGGCCCCCAAAACGCTCCGGTTTCTCTCATTTTTACACCTAACGTCATTTTTACCGGAGAAACTGTGGCTGCAAACGCGTACCGGTGGCTGGGAGGAGAGGACAGCGGAGGGAGCGGCCTGAATATCGGTGTGTTACCGTCGGTCGGTCGGTCGCTCCGGTTCTCTGACAGCTGATTGTTTAAATGTCCCAACGGCTGTTTACACACACGACGTCACGTGGTTTCACTGACATGCGCACAAGGGTCAGGCGACCGTTAAATTCATGTTTAAAAACAACCTAATTATGCCAGACTCCATTCAATAATCTGCTAATTTAAGGAGAAATCCAACACAGATGAAGTGAATAAACACTGAAATAACAAAACACAAAATATTTTCTGAATTATGTGAAGCGCGTCGTTAATTCGGAGCTACGTATTTATAAAATTTTATATCTGTTATATTATTTATTATTAATTGTTTATCTATTCATTTATTTATATATATCGAAAACAACATATAAATCAAGATTTTAGGGTGTAACACAAATGTCCTGATGAG
>JAMOIN010001479.1:0-30403 GCA_024666655.1 Dascyllus trimaculatus | reverse complement strand
TCAGAGTATCAAAACTCTGAACAGAAAGATGTTCACACAGTGAAAAAGCATCGTACAAAAACCTCCCTCAGTCAGACTGAACAGAAACTGAACTGACTCACTTCACTGAACACACACACACAATTTTATCAAGCAGACTAAACTACAAATAAACATTGTTTTGTTTCATTCCATCTTCTCACCATCCATTCATCTTCTTCATATTCCATTATATTCCCAATTTATTAGCTGCTTTTCAAAAAGCCAAGACAAACAAACATGAGACAGTTAATGAGAAATGACTGTGATGACCTTTGACCTCAGCCTTACACTGAATCACAACTGTCTTCACTGTGTCCACTTTAAAGAGAAAGTGACGACACAGATCATCATCAGAAACCTTTACTATCAAAGAAGGAACAACCTAAAAGAATCTGTACAACTCTCAGCACCACGACAAGTCATTTTTAATACATAAACTGGCTTTTTGTATGGAAAAAATCAATGTGAAGTGTCATTCTAAATTGAAAAAGACAGAAGTGATTGAATTATACAGAAACAGAAATCTTAAACACTCTGAAACAATAAGTTCACTACTGATCCTGGAAACAGCAGTTGGAGACGTTTCACTGATCCTCCTCAGAAGATTAAATCTCAGAGTTTTCAATGAAATGCTCATATTTTAATTTCTCCAGGGGTCAACGAGACTTTTTGTTTCCATGTTCACTTAAAAAATACAAAAAGTTCCTGAAAGCTGAAGAAATTCCATCTGCTGAGGAAGATTATGATTATGTAGTTTCATTTGGAGATACAGAGCAGCTTTCATGGTTTTGATTATCAAACATGAACTGCATGAATGAGAAGCTGTTGGAACGCAACAATCAGTGTCTACAGTCAAGTGTGTTTTATATCGCTGTGGGCTCAGAGGCTGCCACGCAAAAAAAGCCCTTTCTCTGGAAGCAACACCTTAAAACTTGACTGACGTTTGCTGGTGATCACATGGACGAAGAAAAGGCATTCAGGAGGAAAGTTCTGTGATCAGATGAAACAAAGATGGAGCTATTTGGCCACAATGACCATAAATATGTTTGGAGGAGAGAAGGTGAGGGCTTTAACCCCAAGAACACCAAAACTACTGTCAAGCATGGTGGTGGAAGTATCATGCTCTGGGGTTGTTCACTGTCAGTGGAACTTTACACAAAGTAAGTTAATATTGAAGAAGGAGGATTGCCTCCACCTTCTTCAGGAAAAACAAACTAAAACCGTGTGCCAGATGGTTGGATCTTGGATGCAGATGGGTGTTCCAAAAAGAAACGACCCCAAGGAGACCAAAAATGGTAAAGAAAGGGCTGAATCAGACTAGAATTAATGTTTTAAACTGGTCTCCCAAAGTCCTGACTTAAACCCATCAAGAATCTATAGACTGTAATGAAGAAACAAGTCTGTGTCAGAAAGCCAACAAATTTAGTTGAGCTGCACCGATTCTGTTATGAGTCAAAGATACAAGCAGAATCTTGTAGACGGCTACCAAAAGCACTATGTTCAAGTAATAATAAGAGGTGACATTTTCACAAACATTAGAACTGCTGTTTGGATATTTTTGACCCAGGAGATTTTGCAGAGGGCCTGTAATAGATCTATGAAAGAACTAAAATGCAGGATTGGGGGTTTTTGTTGGACTAATACATGTGTTTCAATGATTCCATCACGGAAAATTCAAAGTTATGTGAGCAAGTAGAAACTCAAGACTGTCATGATGAACATGGTCTTTACAAGTGTTTGTAATATAATGTAGGACTGATGAGGAGGAAACCTGGTGATGTGTTGAGGACAGCTGCAGCTGACTGACTCTGAGTGTTTGCATATGTGTCCTGCCTCTGTGCTCCCACACGTTAAGAGGCCAGTGTTGATCAGTGTCTGTCCACACCTTTCACACACTCTGACACGCCGACACCACAATGATCATGTCCCTGACTGTACTGCTGGCCACCCTGGGGCTCCTTGTTCAGGGTGAGACTCTCTGCTGACAACTTTGCTTCAGGATGCAGCAGCTTCACCACAATCATGTTGTGCTGTGATGGACAAACACTGAAACAAGCAGCACTGACCTTCTTCCATCTGTTGTCCATGTTCAACAAATGATCCTCTTCTGTCTGGATGCTGATCATCTTTGTCCAAGCTGGATTTGTCTCAGTAACCCTTCTCCTCTTTTTCATGTTTTCAGGTTCATCAGCACAAATCATCCTGACTCAGTCTCCTGGATCTCAGTCTGTTGTTCCAGGACAGAGAGTCTCCATCACATGTAGAGTCAGTTCAAGTATTAGTAACTACCTCCACTGGTACCTTCAGAAACCTGGAGAAGCTCCTAAACTGCTTGTGTATTATGCTTCAACTCGTCAGTCTGGAGTTTCTGATCGTTTCAGTGGAAGTGGATCTGGAACTGACTTCACTTTGACCATCAGTGGAGTTCAGGCTGAAGATTCAGGAGTTTATTACTGTTCACAAAGTGGTCACAGCTACCCGTTCACACAGTGATACAACGTCGTACAAAAACCTCCTTCAGTTAAAGAGGAACTGATCTCAACTGAACAGCTGCACTGAAGCTAAAACACTCAGAGATTTCATCTATCTATCTATCTATCTATCTATCTATCTATCTATCTATCTATCTATCTATCTATCTATCTATCTATCTATCTATCTATCTATCTATCTATCTATCTATCTATCTATCTATCTATCTATCTATCTATCTATCTATCTATCTATCTACATATATTAAACATTTCCAACGAATTCTTGAAAATCATCACTTGAAGTGACATAAATTAAAATGGTTTTCTAGTTCATTTTTTGCTATTTCTTTAATAACATGATATATTGTAATAAATGGATTGCTCCAATAGGAAAAAAAACGTGGACAGAAATCAAAGCTAAAAAGGACAAACACATGATAACTTATATTTTAAATGAATGAAAAAATTTCCTGCAACATCTATCAACATGCCACTTAAAATACAGGTGACCAGAATTAAATCAAAATGCAGTTCATGTCAACAATATTTTATAATTAGATGATAAAATGTCCTCTTTTCTTATTTCTACCTGCTTTAGGATATTCATGCTCCACAGAGACACTGTTAAGGGAAATTTAAAAAGCAGGTGCAGAGTCATAATACCTGATTTAATTCTATAGTTCAATAATAAAACTGTCAGCTATGACAAGAAAATCTGACTGATGTTTCTGAACCCATGAAAAAATGATGAAGATTCATGAGAAAGTCCAAGACAAAGTCTTTAATTTGAGAAACAAAGTTTATTGTCTTGAAGCCTGAACAGCATCACTGAAGGTGAATAATAATGATGGAAGTTGGAGTCATGATGGAAGAGAGAGACAAAGAGAGAAAGAGATATACAGAGATCAGCAGAGTGAAACCAGTATGAGGTTTGACTGGGAAAATACAATGTTTAAGATTGTTAAGAGGAACTGATTTGAATTAACAGCTGCTCAAACTAAGATAGCAGACTGTTTCATATCAGTATATTATGTTCAGCTATAAAAACAACATCTTTTTCTTGTAACAGCTATTTAGGGCCCAAAGCACTACAGTGCGTAGGACCCTATTGTTCTTCTAGTTTTGTTTTCCTTTTATCAATTTACCAATATTTGAAGTATCATAGCTGAGGTCTAAATAAGAACCCGCGTTCCTGAAGTTCATTCAGTCAGAGGTCAAAATAAAGAATAACACAAGTGCTGCCATTATGTAAGTTTACACTGTTGAAAAAGAAATTCAGGTTGTTTTTACCAACAACATGATTTAAAAAGTATTAGTGCCTTCTTAGACAGACTTTGGACAAAGATGGAATCCTGACAGTCAATGTTAAAACCCTCAAAATTGTACTTTATAGAACTACAATTCAATACTATTGTCATTACATCAAAATCAGTCAGAAGAAATTTTATGTTTAAATATCATGTGAGTCATCATGGGTCAGTGAGACCAGATATCAGGCAGGTAAAGCAGAGAGCTGGACATCTACTGCATTTGAGCATCAGATGATGTGACACTAGAAGGTGGCTGATATACAAACTGGTGAGTTCATGAGGAAAGTATGAACAGGTGAGTGAGAGTCCCTGCAGGACAGGTGAGAGCTGCTGACTCTGAAATGACCACAGAATGAATAAATTAATATATGAATGAATGAATAATCAGAAGTGTGACAAGTAAAAAGAAAAGAATGCTGCAGCTCCTCTCTTGAGGGGGGCAGCACCGTCAGGGAGGGACGTACATCACCCACTGCAGAGAGAGAGAGAGAACGCATTTTAGACAAACTGGGAGTTTGGCTCAAACTGCTCTTCAGTGTTTCACTTCCCTCTATTAGCTCAGTAACCATGGTGACAGACAGGCATCACTGATGAACCATGACAACAGACAGGTTTCAGTACTAAAGGTAAAAATGTTAAAGTGACATTTGTTCCTCTCAAGTTTTCATTTTCTGTCTTCAAACTATGAATTCTTAGTTTTACAGTTAAAACATATTAATTAATGTAAAAAAATGTCAGATACTTAATATTTACAATATGTTTAAAATTGGCTGCACGGTGGCTCGGTGGTTAGCAGCGTTGCCTCACAGCTAGAAGATACCCGGTTCGTGTCCCGGTTAGGACGCCTGGGATCTTTCTGTGTGGAGTTTGCATGTTCTCCCTGTGCATGCGTGGGTTTTCACAAGGTACTCCGGCTTCCTACCACAGTCCAAAAAAAACATGCTGAGGTTAACTGATGATTCTAAATTGTCCGCAGGTGTGAATGAGAGTGTGCTTGTTTGTCTCTATATGTAGCCCTGCCACAGACTGGTGACCTGTTTGGGGTGTCCCCTGCCTTCGCCCGAGTCGGCTGGGATAGACTCCAGGCCCCCCACGACCCTACAGAGGAATAAGCGGTGTATAGATAATGGATGGATGGATGGATGTTTAAAATTCCAATCTAAAACAAAAAGACCTTGATGATGTGAGTTTGCTTTGTTCAGTCAAAATACACATTGTTAACCACTGACTCACACATCAAAACTTATCAAAACAGTCACACTCAGAAATAGATAGAATTCAGAGGTTTAAAAAAAGTTAATTTGTGACAAAACAGATCTGAAAAATTCAAACCTTTCATGAGGATCACATAAAATGATGACTGTGAAATGATATTTTTATTTTTAAAAACTTAAGAAGAAATTGTTATTCTTAGTATGAAAGATTTCTTTTAAAATATCTAATTCAGTTAAAATGTGTCCCACAAATGATGTATTTCACAACAATTTAAGAAAGAATGAATCCAAACTTCTGTTAGAAAACTAAAGTCACAGACACATACAAATGATCACTGACATATTACTGATCAATACTCTAATAAAGTGATTGATCCATTGATAACCTGCATCATCACATTGATCCAAGTCCCTGTTGGAGTCAGAACATTTCCATACAGAGACACTTTGCATCAGCAGCTCCATGCTCCAGTGCTCTGGGAGACTTTATAGTCCTGACACTTGAACTGTGGATGACTGACAGCTGTCCTTCATCACAACACAACACACACAAATCCTCCTCATCACAAACATGACTCTGATCTTCATCTGGACTCTCCTCTGCTTCACTCAGGGTGAGGAAATCATTTCTGTGAGATGTGAAAATCATTTGGAGTGTATGTGAGTTTTACTTCACCATCTCATGTCCAGTGTTTCTTCTGTCTCCTCAGAGTCTGTTGGACAAAATGTTGTTGTGACTCAGTCAGCAGCCAAATCAGTGCAGCTCGGTCAAACTGTCTCTATTGACTGTAAGGTCAGTAGACAACCTGGCACATGTTGTTCGCCCACAAGGCACCTAATGGCCTGGTACCATCAGAAAACTGGAGAAGCTCCTAAACTCCTGATCTACAGAACATCCGACAGATTTTCAGGAATCTCCTCCAGATTCAGTGGAAGAGGAGCAGGAAATGGACTTGACTTCACTTTGACCATCAGTGGAGTTCAGGCTGAAGATTCAGGAGTTTATTACTGTCAGAGTTATCACAGTTCCTATGTGTTCACACAGTGAAAAAGTGTCGTACAAAAACCTCCCTCAGTCAGATGAACAGAAACTGAAGTGAGACTCACACTTCACTGAACACACTGTAAAAGCATACAGACACAGATAAAGATCATTCATGGTGTTCACTGTTTCTACGCCAGTCTTTGTTCTGAACACAAGACAACAGTTCATGTAACTGAACAAAGGATCATTGCTTGGGTTCACACAGTGTTTGAAGATGCAACAGAACCTCCACATTTAGTGTGACACTTTAAGCTGCTCCAACCGTCACAACTTCACTCTTCTGTTTGTTCTGCTGCTACAAACTATTCAGAGTATAGAAACCTCAGTGTAACATCCACTAATAGTACATAACAGCAGAAATCATCCTGACTCAGTCTCCTGGATCTCAGTCTGTTGTTCCAGGACAGAGAGTCTCCATCACATGTAGAGCCAGTTCAAGTGTTGGTAGCTACCTGCACTGGTACCTTCAGAAACCTGGAGAAGCTCCTAAACTCCTAGTTTATAGAGCTTCAACTCGTCAGTCTGGAGTTTCTGATCGTTTCAGTGGAAGTGGATATGGAACTGACTTCACTTTGACCATCAGTGGAGTTCAGGCTGAAGATTCAGGAGTTTATTACTGTCAGCAGGGTAGCAGCGTCCCGCTCACACAGTGATACAACGTCGTACAAAAACCTCCTTCAGCTAAAGAGGAACTGATCTGAATCAACACCTGCTTTGAAATAAAAAGCCTTAGACTAACTGACACTTTATCATACAACTTAACACATTATTTCTCATGTTTTACATTTCATACAGTCAAATCATGTTTGTCCAAGGCCCAAAACCAAACACTGACACCAATTATTTAAGCTCTTTATACTGTCAATAATATTGTAAAGCTACAACACATGATCAGCATCAAAGTATATTTAGCTACTAATATTTAGCTAGATTTTTTTAAAAAAATTATTTGCTTTAAAAAAAGTCAAAAACTTTTCTCAGAGAAGGAAATAACCAAATATTCTCAGCTCTTAACACAACAAGAATCATTCATGCTGGGAAAAAATCTACATTTAAGATGATAGGTCTAATAATTAAACACAATGAGCATCTTTTAATCAATAAACATTCTCAGCAAACTATTAAATAATTTAATTCTGCACACAGCTAAATGCAGAACATTTTTTTCATAGTTTAATCAACATTGATGTAAGAAACTTCAGGCAGTCTGATCCTGATACAAAGTCAAAGTTTGTTGGTTAAATTAATCTACTGTTTAGATTTAATGCAACAAATTATGAAAAAAGTTCCACACTGATAATAAACATGGACACAGCTGATTTGATAACTAGATGTTTATCATTTTAACACTTTATCAGCATTAATACAAACAATGACCAATGACAATGTATTAATTGCATAAAGAGATATTCTTTCATCTGTTTTGAAAGACTCCTTTAGTTTCATGTTTAATCACTGAATGCAGATGACATCCTGCTTTTTCTCTCAAAATGTAGGAATATTTCTAATTATTTAGACGAAACATTTGCTTCAAGTCATATTAAAAGAAGATCAACTTCAAACGTTGATGGTAAAATTTGACTTTTTTCCTTTTTAGTTGTGTAATCACTCTAAATACTTATAAGACAATAAGTTGCACATGCCAAACAAGATAAGTAAACAGACATGTTTTCTTGATGACATTTGTACTTTCTTTAATGTGTCAGTCATAAGAAAAAGGGTGAGAGTAGGAAAACAGAAAGTTATATCAAATAAACTGTATATAGAAAAACATGACATCATGTTACTCGACAAGTTTTCTCGTTTTGTGTCTGAATTGAAAAATGTTTCTGTTACCACTGAGAGAAAATGATTGAAAGAGTCACTTTGGAATAAAAAAAACATGAGAGAAGCTGATTGGATGAAAAGATTTTTATTATTTAGAAGCACTGAAATAATACTGAAACACTGCAACAAGCTGCTAAATATTGTGACTGAAACATGTGAAATAAAAGAGAGATGAGCAGAGTGAAACCAGTGTGATGTTCCCAGTGAGTCAGGTCAGGACTGGGAACACTGGTCTCTCCTCAGTGTCTCTGAGCGTGGAGTCTGGGAGCCCTGGGTGGCCTCACAGCTCACAGAGACCACCTTCCTCCACTGGTCTGCAGGGAGCCTCAGGGTGCTGCTCCAGCTGTACAGGCCATCCTCCTGCAGCACCCCGGGGCTCCTGCTCCCCTCCCAGCTGCTGCTGCTTCCATCCACCTTCCAGGTCAGACTCCAGTCTGAGGGGAAGCCCTTGTTGGCCAGACACATGAGCGTGGCCGTCCCCTGCTGCAGCTCCTCTCTGGAGGGGGGCAGCACTGTCAGGGAGGGACGGACATCACCTAGGAGACACCAATCAGATTAGAGGACAGGGAGCACACAGCTGTCAATCAAACAGCACCACCTGGACACCTTCACTGTGACAGAGTTGATTTAGTCCTTCAAGGACTTTCTGTCACAGGCTTTTTCTGCTCCACCAGTCTCTCACTCACACATTGTTTCACTTCCCTTCAATAAACCTCTCATGCACATCAGCACACAGAAAATCATCAAACACTTTCCAACATGTCAGATACTCTGGAAATAAAACCAGCAGATGTGGAAACATTCACAAGTTTTACTTGAAATGGTCAAAAGTCTGAACAAAATATTACTTTGAGTTATTTAGTGTAAATAAAATTAGAAGAGCAACTCACCACCATAAAATGTTCTTCACGTGGTTTTAAATCATTATTTAACTGTTCACATGATTTTAAACTAAATTAGAAATAATATGTGACAAAACACAGACATGTGAGATTTTGTACATTTTAATCTGTAACTACAGTCTGTGTCGTATTACTTGAAGAAAGTTTGTTTTTATATTAACTAATTCATCTGAACAACAGTTTCTTTAACAGAAAATCAGAATAGTAATTTTGCGATCACATTCAGAAAATGTACAATTTTATCTTTAGTACAATTCAAATGTGAACGTTTTGTACGACAGAAATTTTCTAAACACTGATCAGACTTAACCTACATGAGCAGACATTAAAACATGAAAATTGAATAAAACAATAATTAATTTCCACTCAAACTGTCAAAAAAGCGAATTTCAATACATTTTACATGAATGAATATAGGATCAAATATAATATAAACTTACTTCCAACATCCAGTCTGGTTCCTCCACCGAACGTGTACCACAGTGATACAAACTGATTGAGGCGTCGTACAAAAACCTCTGACTGTAGAGAGACACGGCTCTCTGACTCTGTTAGACTCAACTAAACCTACCAACACTAAAGATTCAACTATTAACACCAGAAACATGATTTATCTTCTGTATTATACTTTTATTTTCAATCTTTTTAATTGAGTTTTTAAATTTCCATTAGTAAAGTCAAGGTAGTGTCCTGATGACAAAATGTTTGTTAACCACTTTACAGGAAAAGATGTTTATTTTCATCAGTATAATTATTAGACAAGTTGAGAAAATGTAAAGACTAATCCTGAAGAAAAAACAGCTTTAAGGTTAACTTACTACCAACATCCAGTCTGGTTCCTCCACCAAAAGTCCACCACAGTGATACAAACTGATGGACTCGTCGTACAAAAACCTCTGACTGTAGAGAGCCACGGCTCTGTGACTCTGAAACAAACAAACTCAACACAAACAGTCTCAGTGAGTCAAACAGCTGCTTCACATGAAATAAACTTTAACAGAGAGACAGGAATTTATAAATATATTCATTTGGCTTCATTATGTTGTTTTTAACATGTCAAATTAAAAGTAAATGTTCTGGATGTAAAAATCAATCAGTCAAACATTTTTGTTCTAAAAGTATGTTTTGACTCACAAAAAAATCAATAAAACACAAGCAGGACACAAATTCCTGATCAGGAATCTAATAAAGTGATTGATCCATTGATAACCTGCATCATCACATTGATCCAAGTCCCTGTTGGAGTCACTCAGAGCATTTCCATACAGAAACACTTTGCATCAGCAGCTCCATGCTCCAGTGCTCTGGGAGACTTTATAGTCCTGACACTTGAACTGTGGATGACTGACAGCTGTCCTTCATCACAACACAAGACACACAGATCCTCCTCATCACAAACATGACTCTGATCTTCATCTGGACTCTCCTCTTCTTCACTCAGGGTGAAGAAATCATTTCTGTGATATGTGAAAATCATTTGGAGTGTATGTGAGTTTCACTTCACCATCTCATGTCCAGTGTTTCTTCTGTCTCCTCAGAGTCTGTTGGACAAAATGTTGTTGTGACTCAGTCAGCAGCCAAATCAGTGCAGCTCGGTCAGACTGTCTCTATTGACTGTAAGGTCAGTAGACAAGCTCGTGTCTACTCTGGTTCCCAGTACTTCCTGGCGTGGTACCATCAGAAAACTGGAGAAGTTCCTAAAGCTCTGATCTACAGAACATCCGACAGACTTTCAAGAATCTCCTCCAGATTCAGTGGAAGAGGAGCAGGGAATGGACTTGACTCCACTCTGACCATCAGTGGAGTTCAGGCTGAAGATTCAGGAGTTTATTATTGCCAGAGTTTCCACTGGCCAGGCAGTCAGCAAGTGTTCACACAGTGAAAAAGCATCGTACAAAAACCTCCCTCAGTCAGACTGAACAGAAACTGAAGTGAGACTCACACTTCACTGAACACACTGTGAAAGCACACAGACACAGATAAACATCATTTATGGTGTTCACTGTTTCTACACCAGTTTCTGTCATGAACACAAGACAACAGTTCATGTAACTGAACAAAGGATCATTGTTTGGGTTCATACAGTGTTTGAAGATGCAGCAGAACCTCCACATTTAGTGTGTGACACTTTAAGCTGCTCCAACCATCACAACTTCACTATTCTGTTTGTTCTGCTGCTACAAACTTTTCAGAGTATAGAAACCTCAGTTGAACAGTCACTAATAGAACATAATGTGATTTATCAGCTGCATGTAGCTTCACTGCCTGTACAGAGAGACAACATGATCTGTGGCTGACAGATGAGGACTGAATCAGTTTCACTCTGTGACACATGGAAATCTGTCTGCAGCAGGTGTTTCAGTAGATTCTAGTTAACAGCATCAATGTCTGCACTCTAGTTTCTCTTCATCGTCTCACAGGTTTCTATATATAATCACAATTTGACTTAACACAAACTCCTTGTTCCTCGTCTGTGAAGCTGAACACTGAACACTGAATGATGCTTCACCTTTCTGAGCAGTTATCAGGAGAGATTTAAATGTTTCCTTTGGGAAACACATGAGTGAAAAAACAACAACAGCTTAGCTGGTGAACAGATGAGACCTGAGAGCAGCCGGTCATTTAGGTGGTAGTTGGGGGAAATTTATTGTTTCCAGAGGGAGGAATTTATAAAGTTGTTCCAGGTTAACAGGGTGTGGAAGTTTCTATTGTGGCGTAACTTTGCAGGAAAGTGAAGGATGCAGTGAAAAGTCTAATGATGAATGAATCTGTTGGAGGTCAGAGGATCATGTGAATCTTTGCACCAGTCACTGGAGAACTCATGTGTTCAGGTGATGGACTGAAGGGATAGTAGCAGGTTTGTTACCCAGAAAGAGATCAGAGTAACACTCTTAACTCATTTTACAAGCGTCTATAGAATTATGAAACAGGACAGGAATGCATTTTATCATTCATAGATTTGGATTCTGAACAGAAATAGTTTAAGGTTTCTGTTGTAAAAGTTCAGATATAATTGGATCCAGAGTCACGTCTGCTCTGTTTTTTTGATATCAGAAGATAAAAGTCAGACATGTTGTTTGTTCATCCTGCTGTTGGAATCTGTTAATCTGAGAAAACTGTGCAACCAACCTGAAGTTGTCGCTGTGCAAAAACCCAAGAAGATGGAAAATAAAACTGTTGTGTCTCTGTGTTTGCAGTTTGATGTGTGTGTGTCCAGTGTTGTCAACAGGTAAACTGTCTGCAGGTGTAAAACTCCAGGAAGTAAAGAAAAGATGACATGGGCCATTCAACATTAATGGAAGCAATAATTTGTCCATGAGTGAGGAGGAAACCTGGTGATGTGTTGAGGACAGCTGCAGCTGACTGACTCTGAGTGTTTGCATATGTGTCCTGCCTCTGTGCTCCCACATGTTAAGAGGCCAGTGTTGATCAGTGTCTGTCCACACCTTTCACACACTCTGACACGCCGACACCACAATGATCATGTCCCTGACTGTACTGCTGGCCACCCTGGGGCTCCTTGTTCAGGGTGAGACTCTCTGCTGACAACTTTGCTTCAGGATGCAGCAGCTTCACCACAATCATGTTGTGCTGTGATGGACAAACACTGAAACAAGCAGCTCTGACCTTCTTCCATCTGTTGTCCATGTTCAACAAATGATCCTCTTCTGTTTGGATGCTGATCATCTTTGTCCAAGTTGGATTTGTCTCAGTAACCCTTCTCCTCTTTTTCATCTTTTCAGGTTCATCAGCAGAAATCATCCTGACTCAGTCTCCTGGATCTCAGTCTGTTGTTCCAGGACAGAGAGTCTCCATCACATGTAGAGTCAGTTCAAGTGTTTATACCAACCTGCACTGGTACCTTCAGAAACCTGGACAAGCTCCTAAACTGCTTGTTCGTTATGCTTCAACTCATCACTCTGGAGTTTCTGATCGCTTCAGTGGAAGTGGATCAGATCCTGTCTACACTTTGACCATCAGTGGAGTTCAGGCTGAAGATTCAGGAGTTTATTACTGTCAGCAGAGTTATGACACGCCGTTCACACAGTGATACAACGTCGTACAAAAACCTGCCTCAACTAAAGAGGAACTGATCTGAATCAACAGCTGCTCAGAAACACAAACACTCAGACTAACTGACACTTAACTACAGAACTTTATACATTATTTCTCATGTTTTACATTTTATACAGTCAAATCATGTTTGTCAAATGTAGAAATAACACACTGACTCTAATTATTTAAGTTCTTCATACCTTCAATAATATTATAATACTACAACATTCGATCAACAAAGAAGTATATTTAGCTACAAGCATTCAGTTACATTTTCTTTTTTAAAACAAATTCTTTCTTTGCTTTCAAAAAACTAAAAATTTTCTCGAATTGAGAGAAGAACATAATGAAATATTTTGTCAGCTGTTAACAAATCAAGAATCATTCATGCTGATATAGATTTTAAAGTTCAAATTATGCTTCTAGCAATTGGACATGGTGAGCATCTTTTAATTTAATCAGCATTCTCAGCAAACTTTTAAATAGTTTAATTCTGCATACAGCTAAATGCAAAGCATGTTTATATTATTTTATCAAGCAGTCTGATCATGACACAAAGCCAAAGTTTGTTGGTTGAATTAATCTAATGTTAAGGTTCAATGCGACAATGAAAGAAGTTCCACGCTGACGATATACATGGACACAGCTGATTTGATGAATAGGTGTTGAGCATTTTAACACTTTATCAGCATTAATACAAACATTGATCAACGACAATTTTCTTTAAAAAGACTAATGGAGCCTTTTTTTTGAAAAAGACTCCATTAGTTTCATGTTTAATCACTGTATGCAGATGACATCCTGCTCTTTGTTCCGAAACCTAAAAATAAAATTCTAATTATTTAGACAAAGATCTGCTTCAAGACACATTCAAAAAAGATTAATTTCAATAACTGATGGTTAAATTTGACTTTATTATTATCCTGGTTGCCTTAATTAGTCTAAATAATTCTAATACTATAGGTGTAAATGCTAAACAAGATACGTCAACAGACGTATTTCCTTGCTGACATTTTCATTGCTTCAAAAAAGTTTTAACCGTAAGAATAAGGGTAAGAGTAGAAAGAAACAAAGTTATATACAGAAAACTGTATGTAGAAAAAACATGATGTAATCTTATACTACAAGTTTTCTCAATTGTGTCTGGATTGAAAAATGTCTCTGTTACCTTTGGAAGGAAAAGGATTGAAAGAGTCACTTTGGAATAAAAAAAACCATGAAAACAGTTGATTCGATGAAGAGATTTTTATTTTTTAAAAGCACTGAAATAATTTTTAAAACACTGCAACAAGCTCCTAAATATTGTGAGTGAAACATGTGAAATAAAAGAGACATGAGCAGAGTGAAACCAGTGTGATGTTCTCAGTGAGTCAGGTCAGGACTGGGAACACTGGTCTCTCCTCAGTGTCTCTGAGAGTGGAGTGTGGGAGCCCTGGGTGGCCTCACAGCTCACAGAGACCACCTTCCTCCACTGGTCTGCAGGGAGCCTCAGGGTGCTGCTCCAGCTGTACAGGCCGTCCTCCTGCAGCACCCCGGGGCTCCTGCTCTCCTCCCAGCTGCTGCTGCTGCTTCCGTCCACCTTCCAGGTCAGACTCCAGTCTGAGGGGAAGCCCTTGTTGGCCAGACACATGAGCGTGGCCGTCCCCTGCTGCAGCTCCTCACTGGAGGGGGGCAGCATCGTCAGGGAGGGACGGACATCACCCACTGTAGAGAGAGAGAACACATTTTAGACAAACTGGGAGTTTGAATCAAACTGCTCTTCAGTGTTTCACTTTCCTCTATTAGCTCAGTAACCATGGAAACCGACAGGCATCACTGATAAACCATGACAACAGACAGGTTTCATTACTAAAGATAAAAATGTTAAAGTGACATTTCTTCCTCTCAAGTTTTTATTTTCAATTTTTAAACTATTAAAGCTTTGTAGAGCATGAACACATTCTACAGCAAAATCAACTCAAAAACAGAGGAAGAAGAAATGTTTCTCCTTAATATAAAAGTTTTGTTAAAAAAGATCATTTGGTTCAATTCAGTCCAGCAGTTGATGTGTGGTTACAATTTAAGAAGAATAATTGAAAACTTCTGTGAGGAAACTAAAGCTAATCAGGAATGTGTCAGTGATCATACAAAAGATCACTGACACATTCCTGATTAGCTTTAGTTCAGCTCAGTGAAAAAGCGTCATACAAAAACCTCCCTCAGTCAGACTGAACAGAAACTGAAGTGAGACTCACACTTCACTGAACACACTGTAAAAGCACACAGACTCAGATAAAGATCATTCATGGTGTTCACTACTACAAACTTTTCAGAGTATAAAAACCTCAGTTTAACATCAACTAATAGAACATAATGTTATTTATCAGCTGCATGTAGCTTCACTGCCTGTACAGAGAGACAACATGATCTGTGGCTGACAGATGAAGACTGAATCAGTCTCACACTGTGACACATGGAAATCTGTCTGCAGCAGGTGTTTCAGTAGATTCTAGTTAACAGCATCAATGTCTGCACTCTGGTTAGTCTTCATCGTCTCACAGTTTTTTACATATAATCACAATTTGACTCAACATAAACTCCTTGTTCCTCATCTGTGAATACTAAACACTGACTGTGGAAAAGTCAAAAAGATTGAAAAATGAAACAGTTGTGTCTCTGTGTTTGCAGTTTGATGTTTGTGTGTCCAGTGTTGTCAACAGGTAAACTGTCTGCAGGTGTAAAACTCCAGGAAATAAAGAAAAGATGACGTGGGCTGTTTAACATTAATGGAAGCAGAAATTTGTCCATGAGTAAGGAGGAAACCTGGTGATGTGTTGAGGACAGCTGCAGCTGACTGACTCTGAGTGTTTGCATATGTGTCCTGCCTCTGTGCTCCCACACGTTAAGAGGCCAGTGTTGATCAGTGTCTGTCCACACCTTTCACACACTCTGACACGCCGACACCACAATGATCATGTCCCTGACTGTACTGCTGGCCACCCTGGGGCTCATTGTTCAGGGTGAGACTCTCTGCTGACAACTTTGCTTCAGGATGCAGCAGCTTCACCACAATCATGTTGTGCTGTGATGGACAAACACTGAAACAAGCAGCTCTGACCTTCTTCCATCTGTTGTCAATGTTCAACAAATGATCCTCTTCTGTCTGGATGCTGATCATCTTTGTCCAAGCTGGATTTGTCTCAGTAACCCTTCTCCTCTTTTTCATGTTTTCAGGTTCATCAGCACAAATCATCCTGACTCAGTCTCCTGGATCTCAGTCTGTTGTTCCAGGACAGAGAGTCTCCATCACATGTAGAACCAGTTCAGATGTTAGTGACTACCTGCACTGGTACCTTCAGAAACCTGGACAAGCTCCTAAACTGCTTGTTTATTTAGCTTCAACTCGTGAGTCTGGAGTTTCGGATCGTTTCAGTGGAAGTGGATCAGATCCTGTCTACACTTTGACCATCAGTGGAGTTCAGGCTGAAGATTCATGAGTTTATTAATGTCAGCAGGATTACAGCTACCCGTTCACACAGTTATACAACGTCGTACAAAAACCTCCTTTAGCTAAAGAGGAACTGATCAGAATCAACTGCTGCTCAGAAACACAAACACTCAAACACTTTATCATAGAACTGTCCACATTATTTCTCATGGTTTACATTTTATACAGTCAAATCATGTTCGTCTAATGTACAAACAAAACACTGACTCTCATTTTTGGAGCTCTTCACGCTGTCAATAATATTGTAATGCTACAGCACATGATGAACAAAACAGTATATATAGCTATTAACATTCAGTAGCTTTTTTTTTTTTTTTTTCTTTTTACAAATTTTCTCTTTACTTTCACAACCTTTCTCAAACTGAGAGAAGAAAATAACCAAATCAAGAATCATTTATTCTAAGATAGATTTTACAGTTCAAATGATGCTTTCAGTAATTAAACATAGTGAGCATCTTTTTATTCAACAGACATTCTTAGCAAATGTTGAAATAGTACCCTTCAACATAAAGCTAAATGCAGAACATTTTTATGTTCTTTGGTGAATTGTAATGAACAAAACAACATATGACAGAAGTTCCACACTGATAATATACATGGACACAACTGATTGATGAGTGTTCATCATTTTAACACTCTATCAGCATTAATACAGACCATGAAAATGCCAGTGTGTGTGTATGATGTGATATTCTCTCTTCTGGTTTAAAAAACTCCATTGGCTTCATGTTTAATCACTGTATGCAGATGACATCCTGCTTTTTCTTCCCAAGTCTAAATATATTTGTAATTACTTAGATAAAGATCTGCTTCAAGGCATATTCAAATAAGATTAACTTTTATAATTAATGGTAAGATTTGACTTTTTTCTTTTAGGTTGTGTTAATTAGTCTAAATAATTCTAATACTATAAGGTGTACATGCTAAACAAGACAAGTCCACACACGTGTTTTCTTGATGACATTTTATTATTTTAAAATGTCTTAAACATAAAAAAGGAGTAGATTAGAAAGAAAAAAAGTTACATACAGTAAACTGTACATCGAAAAAAATGATGTAATCTTACACTATAAGTTTTCTCAGTTTTTATCTGGATTGAAAAATGTCTCTGGTACCACTGAGAGAGAAAGATTGAAAGGGTCACTTTGGAATAAAAAAAAACATGAAAACAGTTGAGTGAAAGAAAAGATTTTTATTATTTGGAAGAACTGAAACAATATTGAACCACTGCAAAAAGCTGCAAAAATAAAGGAGAGATGAGCAGAGAGAAACCAGTGTGATGTTCCCAGTGAGTCAGGTCAGGACTGGGAACACTGGTCTCTCCTCAGTGTCTCTGAGCGTGGAGTCTGGGAGCCCTGGGTGGCCTCACAGCTCACAGAGACCACCTTCCTCCACTGGTCTGCAGGGAGCCTCAGGGTGCTGCTCCAGCTGTACAGGCCGTCCTCCTGCAGCACCCCGGGGCTCCTGCTCTCCTCCCAGCTGCTGCTGCTTCCGTCCACCTTCCAGGTCAGACTCCAGTCTGAGGGGAAGCCCTTGTTGGCCAGAGACATGAGCGTGGCCGTCCCCTGCTGCAGCTCCTCTCTGGAGGGGGGCAGCACCGTCAGGGAGGGATGGACTCCACCCACTGCAGAGAGAGAGAGAGAACACATTTTAGACAAACTGGGAGTTTGAGTCAAACTGCTCTTCAGTGTTTCACTTTCCTCTATTAGCTCTGTAACCATGGCGACAGACAGGCATCACTGATGAACCATGAAAACAGACAGGTTTCAGTATTAAAGATAAAAACGTTAAAGTGACATTTGTTCCTCTCAAGTTTTTATTTTCAATTTTCAAACTATTAATGCTTTGTTGAGAATGAACACATTCTGCAGCAAAATCAGCATAAAAACAGTAGAAGAAGAAATGTTTCTCCGTAATATGGAGATTTGTTTAAAAAAATGATCATTTAGTTAAAATCTGTCAAGCAGTTGATGTGTGTGGTTACAATTTAAGAAGAATAAATCAAAACTAAAGCCACAGACACATACAAATGAATACTGACACATTCCTGATCAATACTGTGATAAAGTGATTGATCCATTGATAACCTGCATCATAACATTAATCCAAGTCCATGTTGGACTCAGAACATTTCCATACAGAGACACTTTGCATCAGCAGCTCCATGCTCCAGTGCTCTGGGAGACTTTATAGTCCTGACACTTGAACTGTGGATGACTGACAGCTGTCCTTCATCACAACACAACACACACAAATCCTCCTCATCACAAACATGACTCTGATCTTCATCTGGACTCTCCTCTGCTTCACTCAGGGTGAGGAAATCATTTCTGTGAGATGTGAAAATCATTTGGAGTGTATGTGAGTTTCACTTCACCATCTCATGTCCAGTGTTTCTTCTGTCTCCTCAGAGTCTGTTGGACAAAATGTTGTTGTGACTCAGTCAGCAGCCAAATCAGTGCAGCTCGGTCAAACTGTCTCTATTGACTGTAAGGTCAGTAGACAAGCTGCTCACTACTCTGGTTCCAGGCACTACCTGGCCTGGTACCATCAGAAGACTGGAGAAGCTCCTAAAGCTCTGATCTACATAACATCCAACAGATTTTCAGGAATCTCCTCCAGACTCAGTGGAAGAGGAGCAGGGAATGGACTTGACTTCACTCTGACCATCAGTGGAGTTCAGGCTGAAGATTCAGGAGTTTATTACTGTCAGAGTTATCACTGGCTCAACAGTCAGAATGTGTTCACACAGTGAAAAAGCGTCGTACAAAAACCTCCCTTAGTCAGACTGAACAGAAACTGAAGTGAGACTCACACTTCACTGAACACACACACACACACACACGCTGTACACAGTCATACACATTAAGTTATATCTATAAAGTCATAAAAATAGTTGACAATAAACAACCAGATGAGAGACACATGTATGACAATGAACCAGGTTTTCTATATAAAGTAGAAAATAACCAGATAGCTGGAGGTTCCTCTGAGATTTGATCCCATTTAAGATAATTTAGTTTAACTTATATATTGATTAAATTGCATCCAAAATGTCCACAGCTGATTTTAAAACCACACTGACAGATTCATTTTGTGTCTGAGTCCAAAACCTGCACAGAATGACTCAAAGTTTGTGTCGGAAACAAGTCAACTTCAGGATTCTCTCCTTGTTCTCTCTCTAAACTAGAACCATGATTGGAAAAGTCCTCTTTTGTTTTTCAGTTCGTGATACAAATACAGGGATTTTGTTGGTCAGCTGTTCCTCCAATAACCTGTTTGTAGTTTAGATTTTAAATTAGAAGACACTTTTAGTCAGTGAGACAGTTTAGAGTTAAAAAGTTGTATCATCTGCAAACAGGTTAACTTTTAACAAATTCATTAACAGTAAGAACCTGAGATCTAACACTCAGTCACTGACTCAGAAAGTTTGTTGAAGCATTAATCAGTGATGTCATAAGAGCTTTGTGATGAAATTATTATCACTGTTTCTGCGTCGGCAGACGAATGACGTCCTTCACAGCTCTTTTAATCAGGTTTTTGCTCATATCCCAGCACTGAAGCAGCTCTCATCAAGATTTTAAACAATATTCACCTGAGCTCTGACTCAGGAAGTCAAACAGTCTTGGTGTTATTAGATCTTAGTGCCGCATTTGACCTTGTGGATCATGAACTACTTCAAGATAGAAAAATGCTGCTGTTTGAACACTGACAAACTCCAAGAAGAGTTTTCAGTCAGTCTCCCAGTGATCAGGACTTAATATATACCTGAAACGTGTTTGGTGAAGTCCTGCAGCCTCTCAGACCTGCAGGGACTGGTCAGTCAGTGGAGCCCAGAGTTCAAACCAAACATGGTGAAGTGGATTTTGGCTGTGATGCTGCCTCATGCTGGAATCAGCTGGAACTTAGATTTGTACCAGCTGTAGCCTTTTATAAAACTAAGCTGAAACACTGTTGTTCTTCCACTGTTTATAATTAATGTCTCACTTTTGCTTATTTTATAAATTGTAGTTGATAGTGTCTCAACTTATATTGAGTCTATAAATATTAAATTCTCTATTTTGAATGTTATAAATTGTTTTTCTGTGTTTGTAAATAAAAAAAACATTATACTGCATTGTATGACACACTTTAAACTGTTGTTCTCTGTGAAATTTGCTTGATAATAAACTTTTGTTGTCATCAGAAAAGTGTTGTAGACGTCACCTCCCAGCAAACTACAACCACTTTGTACTTTTAAATACAGCTGGTTAATGTGAATATTCTCAATCTGAGAGTCCTGAAAATGTTTAAAACTTCTCTATATATTTCATTGACATTTTGTTGTGAAGTCAACAAAAATGACAACTTAGATTTAAAGAAGATTTTAAAGAAGAAATTAAAGTTAATCATCACTGAAATATTTTATTCAGCAGTCAGTCAGATCATTTCCATACAGAGACACTTTGCATCAGCAGCTCCATGCTCCAGTGCTCTGGGAGACTTTATAGTCCTGACACTTGAACTGTGGATGACTGACAGCTGTCCTTCATCACAACACAAGACACACAGATCCTCCTCATCACAAACATGACTCTCATCTTCATCTGGACTCTCCTCTGCTGCTGCTTCACAGGTAAAGTCCACAGAATCAAACTCCTCTATCAACATCCATCCCTCTGAAATGAAGCCCACAGAACCATGATGCTGCTTTGTGTTTGTGTCTCTGTATCCTCAGAGTCCAGAGGTCAGATCACAGTGACTCAGCCTGGATCAGTGAGATCTGCTGTGGGAGGCTCCGTCACCATCACATGTAAGACCAGTCAGGATGTTTATGGCTCTTGTGGTCCATCATCACCCTACTACCCATGTTTATTCTGGCACCAAAAAAGAGACCGAGAACCTCCTAAACAGCTCATTTATGGGAATCGTCGAGCATCAGGAATTCCAGGACGTTTTTCAGGCAGCGGATCAAACTCTGACTTCACTCTGACCATCAGTGGAGTTCAGGCTGAAGATTCAGGAGTTTATTACTGTCAGAGTTATAACTATATCAACAGTCAGAATGTGTTCACACAGTGAAAAAGCGTCATACAAAAACCTCCCTCAGTCAGACTGAACAGAAACTGAAGTGAGACTCATACTTCACTGAACACACTGTAAAAGCACACAGACACAGATAAAGATCATTCATGGTGTTCAGTGTTTCTACACCAGTTTCTGTCCGGAACAAAAGACAATAGTTCATTCAACTGAACAAGGGATCATTGTTTGGTTTCATACAGTGTTTGAAGATGCAGCAGAACCTCCACATTTAGTGTTTGACACTTTAAGCTGCTCCAACCATCACAACTTCACTCTTCTGTTTGTTCTGCTGCTACAAACTTTTCAGAGTATAAAAACCTCAGTTTAACATCCACTAATACAACATAATGTGATTTATCAGCTGCATGTAGCTTCACTGCCTGTACAGAGAGACAACATGATCTGTGGCTGACAGATGAGGACTGAATCAGTTTCACTCTGTGACACATGGAAATCTGTCTGCAGCAGGTGTTTCAGTAGATTCTAGTTAACAGCATCAATGTCTGCACACTAGTTTGTTTTCATCGTCTTACAGTTTTACACATATAAACACAATTTTACTCAACACAAACTCATTGTGTCTCATCTCTGGAGCTGGACATTGACTGTGGAAAAACCAAAAGGATGGAAAATGAAACATTTTTGTCTCTGTGTTTGGAGTTTGATGTTTGTGTGTCCACTGTTGTCAACAGGTAAACTGTCTGTAGGTGTAAAACTCCAGGAAGTAAAGAAAAGACGATGTGGGCTGTTCAACATTAATGGAAGCAGTAATTTGTCCATGAGTGAGGAGGAAACCTGGTCATGTGTTGAGGACAGCTGCAGCTGACTGACTGAGTGTTTGCATATGTGTCCTGCCTCTGTGCTCCCACACGTTAAGAGGCCAGTGTTGATCAGTGTCTGTCCACACCTTTCACACACTCTGACACGCCGACACCACAATGATCATGTCCCTGACTGTACTGCTGGCCACCCTGGGGCTCCTTGTTCAGGGTGAGACTCTCTGCTGACAACTTTGCTTCAGGATGCAGCAGCTTCACCACAATCATGTTGTGCTGTGATGGACAAACACTGAAACAAGCAGCTCTGACCTTCTTCCATCTGTTGTCCATGTTCAACAAATGATCCTCTTCTGTCTGGATGCTGATCATCTTTGTCCAAGCTGGATTTGTCTCAGTAACCCTTCTCCTCTTTTTCATCTTTTCAGGTTCATCAGCAGAAATCATCCTGACTCAGTCTCCTGGATCTCAGTCTGTTGTTCCAGGACAGAGAGTCTCCATCACATGTAGAGCCAGTTCAAGTGTTAGTAACTGGCTCTACTGGTACCTTCAGAAACCTGGAGAAGCTCCTAAACTCCTGATTTGGTGGGCTTCAAACCGTCAGCCTGGAGTTTCTGATCGTTTTAGTGGAAGTCAGTCTGGAACTACCTTTACTTTGACCATCAGTGGAGTTCAGACTGAAGATTCAGGAGTTTATTACTGTCAACAGGATTGGGAAACACCGTTCACACAGTGATACAACGTCGTACAAAAACCTCCCTCAGCTAAAGAGGAACTGACCTGAATCAACAGCTGCTCAGAAACACAAACACTCAGACCAACTGACACTTTACAATTCAACTTTTTACATTATTTTCATGCTTCACATTTTATACAGTCAAATCGTGTTTTTCTAAGTCCAAAACCAAACAATGATAGTTATTATTTAAGCTCTTTCTACTGTCAATAATATTGTAATGCTCCAACACATGATCAACAAAACAGTATATTTAGTTACTAACATTCAGCTAGAATTTTTAAATAATCTTTCTTTAAAAATGTCAAAAACTTTTCTCAGAGAAGTAAATAACTAAACATTTCAACTATCAACAAAACAAGAATCATTCATGCGAGAAATTCTACATTTAAGATGATACTTCTAGTAATTGAACACAATGAGCATCTTTTCATTCAATAAATGTTCTCAGCAAACTTTTAAATAGTTAATTCTGCACACAGCTAAATGCAGAACATATTTTCATACTTTAATCAATTTTGATAAAAGAAACTTCCAGCAGTCTGATCCTGATACAAAGTCAAAGTTTGTTTGTTAAATTGATCTAGTGTTTAGATTTAATGCAACAAATTATGACAAAAGTTCCACACTGATAATAAACATGGACACAGCTGATTTGATGAGTAGGTGTTTATCATTTTAACACTTTATCAGCATTAATACAAACAATGAAAATGACAATGTGTTAATTGTATAAAGTGATATTCTCTCATCTGATTTAAAAGACTCCATTAGTTTTGTTTAATCACTGTATGCAGATGACATCCTGCTTTTTCTCTCTAAATGTAAAAATATGTATTATTTAGACAAAAAGATTAACTTTAATATTTGATGGTAAAATTTGTCTTTTTACCTTTTGGATTGCATTAGGTACTTTGAATAATTATCACTCAATAAGCCATACAAGATAAGACAACAGATGTGTTTTCTTGATGACTTTCGTACTTTTTAAAAATATTTTAGTCATAAAAATAGGGTAAGATTAGAAAGACAGAAAGTTTTTTCCAATAAAGTGTATGAAGTATATAACATGACATCATGTTACTCGACAAGTTTTCTCAGTTTGTGTCTGAATTGAAAAATGTATCTGTTATCAATGAGAGAAAAAAATTAAGAGTCGCTTTGGAATAAAAAAACATAAAAACATTTGATTGGATGAAGAGATTTTTATTATTTGGAAGCGTTGAAATAATTCTGAAACACTGCAACAAGCTGCTAAATACTGTGACTGAAACATGTGAAATCAAAGAGAGATGAGCAGAGAGAAACCAGTGTGATGTTCCCAGTGAGTCAGGTCAGGACTGGGAACACTGGTCTCTCCTCAGTGTCTGTGAGCGTGGAAACTTCTCTTTATTGACAGTTTGTTGTGAAATCTGCAAAAATGACAACTTAGATTTAAATAAGATTTTAAAGAAGAAATTAAAGTTCATCAACACTGAAACATTTTAATCAACAGTCAGTCAGATCATTTCCATACAGAGACACTTTGCATCAGCAGCTCCATGCTCCAGTGCTCTGGGAGACTTTATAGTCCTGACACTTGAACGTTGGATGACTGACAGCTGTCCTTCATCACAACACACAGATCCTCTTCATCACAAACATGACTCTGATCTTCATCTGGACTCTCCTCTGCTGCTGCTTCACAGGTAAAGACCAGAGAATCAAACTCCTCTATCAACATCCGTCCATCTGAAATGAAGCCCACAGAACCATGATGCTGCTTTGTGTTTGTGTCTCTGTATCCTCAGAGTCCAGAGGTCAGATCACAGTGACTCAGCCTGGATCAGTGAGTTCTGCTGTGGGAAGCTCTGCCACCATCAGATGTAAGACCAGTCAGGATGTTTACTACGATGGCTCTGACTACATATTAGCTTGGTACCAACAGAAAGATGGACAAACTCCAAAACTGCTCATTTACTGGGTGAACCGAAGAGCATCAGGGATTCCTGATCGTTTTACTGGCAGTGGATCAAAATCTGACTTCACTCTGACCATCAGTGGAGTTCAGGCTGAAGATTCAGGAGTTTATTACTGTCAGAGTCGTCATGATATCAACAGTCAGCGTGTGTTCACACAGTGATAAAGCGTCGTACAAAAACCTCCCTCAGTCAAATTGAACAGAAACTGAACTGAATCACTTCACTGAACACACACACACACACACACACAGACATTGTATGTGTATTTTCTATGTCTATCCCCTTAACTATTACAACTACACACACAAACCCAACTCTAACTCTATCATAACCTCAACTGTGTTCTGACCTGAACCCATAAAACCAAGTGTTGATGTTCAAAAAGAAATTCTGAAAGTGGGTCAGTAAGAGAAGAACGGTCAGAATGTCTCACATTTTTCCTCATTTCCAAGGTTTAACCAACCAACAACATTTATTAAAGCGACTAAACTCAGCTTTATTAATTCAGTAGCTTTCATGCAGACATGCAGCCTGAAGAGCTTCACAGAGGGAGATTAAAAACAGCAGAGAGACAAAAGTAAAACAACAATAATATACAACTGTGAGCAGAATTTTCTCCAAATTTAACATTTACAACACTGAGGCAATGAAATGTTAAAAACACAGAAGTCAGTGACATAAAAAAGAACAAGAAATTAAAAAGAAAACCAGCAATGAAGACTCACATTGAGGACACCTTAAGCGAACGTCAGGATAAATAGATTTGTCTTCAGGTTTCTTTGAAAGTGGAATCCTTCAGATCCTGAGACAGACAGTTCCAGAGACTAAAGACTGATTCATTATATGTTTAGTTGAAGTCTTTGGGATGATGAGGAGGCAGCTGTAGAGGATCTGAAGGATCTGCTGGCTGCACATCTGTAAAGCTTCTCTAAGAGATTCTGTAGGCTGCTGTCAGCATGTTCACTGATAGACAGACTAAGAGAATCTTGAAATTCAGGTTCACTGAATAAACAGTCCGAAACAAAAACAACTTGCATATTCTTTAATGATTAACTGGTGAATAAAGGAAAGAGAAATTTTGGTTCATGACCTTTGACCTCAGCTTCACATTGGATCTCCACAATCTCCACTACATCCTGTTTAAATTAAATATAAAGACAGAAACACTGACAATAAAAAAATACCCAGTCAAAAGGAACAAATCAATCCAATTACTGAAAATCTGGTTTTTATTATATATTACCTAAAGAAAATCTCTACACCAAGAATCACGAAAAGTCAACATAAAACCTGACTAACTTGATATCTAGACATCTACTTACTGTATATGAAACTGGATATAAACCTCATTTGGAACACCCAAAAACATTGTCTTGTTGGGTGTTCCAACAAGACAATGACCCCAAACGCACATCATAAATGGTAAAGAACTGGTTAAATTAGGCCAGAATTAAGGTTTCAGACTGGTCTCCCTAAAGTCCTGACTTAAACCTGTCAAGAATTTATGGACTGGAATGAAGAAAGAAGTCTGTGTCAGAAAGCCAACAAATTTAGTTGAACTGCACTGATTCTGTTAAAAGGAGGGTCAAATATACAACCAGAAACTTGTAGACGGCTACCAAAAGCACTTTGTTGAAGTGACAATAGTGAGGTGACGATTTGACAAATATTACATTGTTGTATGTACATTTTTGACCCAGAAGATTTTGTCATATTTCCATAAAACCTATAACAGATCCATGAAAGAACTAAAGTGCAGGACTGTTTTTTGTATGACAAAGACATGTGTTTCAACGATTCCATCACAGAAAATTTAAAGTTATGGGAGTACTTAGAAACTGAAGACTGTCATGATACAGATGGTCTTTACAAGTGTTTGTAATATAATAATATAATAAATATAATATATGACTGATGAGGAGGAAACCTGGTGATGTGTTGAGGACAGCTGCAGCTGACTGACTCTGAGTGTTTGCATATGTGTCCTGCCTCTGTGCTCCCACACGTTAAGAGGCCAGTGTTGATCAGTGTCTGTCCACACCTTTCACACACTCTGACACGCCGACACCACAATGATCATGTCCCTGACTGTACTGCTGGCCACCCTGGGGCTCCTTGTTCAGGGTGAGACTCTCTGCTGACAACTTTCCTTCAGGATGCAGCAGCTTCACCACAATCATGTTGTGCTGTGATGGACAAACACTGAAACAAGCAGCACTGACCTTCTTCCATCTGTTGTCCATGTTCAACAAATGATCCTCTTCTGTCTGGATGCTGATCATCTTTGTCCAAGCTGAATTTGTCTCAGTAACCCTTCTCCTCTTTTTCATCTTTTCAGGTTCATCAGCACAAATCATCCTGACTCAGTCTCCTGGATCTCAGTCTGTTGTTCCAGGACAGAGAGTCTCCATCACATGTAGAGCCAGTTCAAGTGTTAGTGACTGGCTCCACTGGTACCTTCAGAAACCTGGAGAAGCTCCTAAACTCCTAGTTTATAGAGCTTCAACTCGTCAGTCTGGAGTTTCTGATCGTTTCAGTGGAAGTGGATCTGGAACTGACTTCACTCTGACCGTCAGTGGAGTTCAGGCTGAAGATTCAGGAGTTTATTACTGTCAGCAGGGTAGCAGCGTCCCGCTCACACAGTGATACAACGTCGTACAAAAACCTCCTTCAGCTAAAGAGGAACTGATCTGAATCAACACCTGCTTTGAAATAAAAAGCCTTAGACTAACTGACACTTTATCATACAACTTAACACATTATTTCTCATGTTTTACATTTCATACAGTCAAATCATGTTTGTCCAAGGCCCAAAACCAAACACTGACACCAATTATTTAAGCTCTTTATACTGTCAATAATATTGTAAAGCTACAACACATGATCAGCATCAAAGTATATTTAGCTACTAATATTTAGCTAGATTTTTTTAAAAAAATTATTTGCTTTAAAAAAAGTCAAAAACTTTTCTCAGAGAAGGAAATAACCAAATATTCTCAGCTCTTAACACAACAAGAATCATTCATGCTGGGAAAAAATCTACATTTAAGATGATAGGTCTAATAATTAAACACAATGAGCATCTTTTAATCAATAAACATTCTCAGCAAACTATTAAATAATTTAATTCTGCACACAGCTAAATGCAGAACATTTTTTTCATAGTTTAATCAACATTGATGTAAGAAACTTCAGGCAGTCTGATCCTGATACAAAGTCAAAGTTTGTTGGTTAAATTAATCTACTGTTTAGATTTAATGCAACAAATTATGAAAAAAGTTCCACACTGATAATAAACATGGACACAGCTGATTTGATAACTAGATGTTTATCATTTTAACACTTTATCAGCATTAATACAAACAATGACCAATGACAATGTATTAATTGCATAAAGAGATATTCTTTCATCTGTTTTGAAAGACTCCTTTAGTTTCATGTTTAATCACTGAATGCAGATGACATCCTGCTTTTTCTCTCAAAATGTAGGAATATTTCTAATTATTTAGACGAAACATTTGCTTCAAGTCATATTAAAAGAAGATCAACTTCAAACGTTGATGGTAAAATTTGACTTTTTTCCTTTTTAGTTGTGTAATCACTCTAAATACTTATAAGACAATAAGTTGCACATGCCAAACAAGATAAGTAAACAGACATGTTTTCTTGATGACATTTGTACTTTCTTTAATGTGTCAGTCATAAGAAAAAGGGTGAGAGTAGGAAAACAGAAAGTTATATCAAATAAACTGTATATAGAAAAACATGACATCATGTTACTCGACAAGTTTTCTCGTTTTGTGTCTGAATTGAAAAATGTTTCTGTTACCACTGAGAGAAAATGATTGAAAGAGTCACTTTGGAATAAAAAAAACATGAGAGAAGCTGATTGGATGAAAAGATTTTTATTATTTAGAAGCACTGAAATAATACTGAAACACTGCAACAAGCTGCTAAATATTGTGACTGAAACATGTGAAATAAAAGAGAGATGAGCAGAGTGAAACCAGTGTGATGTTCCCAGTGAGTCAGGTCAGGACTGGGAACACTGGTCTCTCCTCAGTGTCTGTGAGCGTGGAGTCTGGGAGCCCTGGGTGGCCTCACAGCTCACAGAGACCACCTTCCTCCACTGGTCTGCAGGGAGCCTCAGGGTGCTGCTCCAGCTGTACAGGCCGTCCTCCTGCAGCACCCCGGGGCTCCTGCTCTCCTCCCAGCTGCTGCTGCTTCCGTCCATCTTCCAGGTCAGACTCCAGTCTGAGGGGAAGCCCTTGTTGGCCAGACACATGAGCGTGGCCGTCCCCTGCTGCAGCTCCTCACTGGAGGGGGGCAGCACCGTCAGGGAGGGACGGACATCACCTAGGAGACACCAATCAGATTAGAGGACAGGGAGCACACAGCTGTCAATCAAACAGCAGCCACCTGGACACCTTCACTGTGACAGAGTTGATTTAGTCCTTCAAGGACTTTCTGTCACAGGCTTTTTCTGCTCCACCAGTCTCTCACTCACACATTGTTTCACTTCCCTTCAACAAACCTCTCATGCACATCAGCACACAGACAATCATCAAACACTTTCCAACATGTCAGATACTGTGGAAATAAAACCAGCAGATGTGGAAACATTCACAAGTTTTACTTTAAATGGTCAAAAGTCTGAACAAAATATTACTTTGACTTATTTAGTGGAAATAAGATGAGAAGAGCAACTCACCACCATAAAATGTTCTTCACATGGTTTTAAATCATTATTTAACTGTTCACATGATTTTAAAGTAAATTAGAAATATGTGACAAAACACAGACATGTGAGATTCTGTACATTTTAATCTGTAACTACAGTCTGTGTCGTATTATTTGAAGAAAGTTTGTTTTCATATGAACAAATTCATCTGAACAACAGTTTCTTAAATCGACAATCAGAAAAAATAATGAAGGAATTAAATTTAGGAAATGTACAACTTTAACTTTTACTACAATTCAAGTTTGAACGTTGTGTACAACAGAAATTATATAAAAGCTGATCAGAGTTAACCTACATGAGAAGACATTAAAACATGAAAATTAAGAATAAATTATTTTTTTCTTTCTCAAACTGTCAAAAAAGCAAATTTCAACACATTTTACATGAATGAATTTAGGATCAAATACAGTATAAACTTACTTCCAACATCCAGTCTGGTTCCTCCACCGAACGTGTACCACAGTGATACAAACTGATTGAGGCGTCGTACAAAAACCTCTGACTGTAGAGAGACACGGCTCTCTGACTCTGTTAGACTCAACTAAACCTACAAGCACTATGGATTCAACAATTAACACCAGAAACATGATTTATCTTCTGTATTATACTATTATTTTCAATCTATTTGACTGACTTTTTAAATTTCCTTTCGTAAAGTCAGCGTAGTGTCATGAAGTCAAAATATTCTTGACATAATTTGGAGGAATGTTCCGTAGTATAATTCAAAGACAAGCTAAGAAAATGTACAGAGCAATAGATCCTAGAAAAACAGCTTTAAGTTTAACTTAC
>JAMOIN010001134.1:0-30408 GCA_024666655.1 Dascyllus trimaculatus | reverse complement strand
TTTGAAGAAAATAATTCAAAACCATTTGCCCAGTTACAAAACCAATTTCTCCGACCCCCCAAAGGACCATTATCGATACCTACAAATAAGACATTATATTCATAGTCATGCTGAGTGGGATAAAGTTAAAACAAACCCAACTGGTACAGAGCAATACTTTATAACTGTCCTAGAAAAACACCTGCCGACCAAGAATCATGTATCTCTTATATATAAGATGTTGATGGGAACTCTGGGACAAAACACACCTGATGTTAGAGATAAATGGGAACTGAATGTGATAATTGAGGATAAAACATGGAAGGATTTGTGCGAGATCAGCCACAAAGGTATTAATAGTAACTTATGGAAAGAATTTGACTGGAAAACTAAAATGAGATACTTCAGGACGCCTCTAGTCATCTCTACATTTGACAAAAATATACCTCCGCTATGTTGGAGAAATTGTGGAAAGGTGGCAGATCACTGGCATGTCTTTTGGGACTGCCCAGTACTACTCCTCTACTGACAGGACATTAAACTGTTATAATACCTATAGACCCAAGGTTCTTTCTTCTAGGAATTCCTCCCGAGAATGTTATTGATAAAGACCATAGATGTATTCTCTGTATTCTGTTGAAGATTGCAAGAAAAATGATTGGAGAAAACCTTCTCCTCCAACAATGATAGAACGGACACAGACACTTAAACAAGTCGACATAATGGAACATTTGACTTCAAATGAAAAAGGACCTGTTCTTACAAAGATGGACTCCAGTGACACATGATTTGAAAATGTGAATGTGAAACCCTCTGTCAAGACTGTAGTTAACTGTTAGGATTAACACTTGATTTGAATAAAATAAGTTCAAAATAAAAAAGAAAGAAAGAGCCTTGTGAGGGAGGAGAAGGTGGGCCAGAGGCCAGCAGCAGGGATGGACATGGAGGGTCTTGACAGCAGGTGAGGAGGAACGATACCTGAAGTCCTGATAATGTCTCAGGTGGAACTGGCTGATAGCATCAAAGGGATGTGGAGGTTCAATTCTACCACTGCTGTTTTCATAACTCTGTTTCAAAATGTTGCTCTCCACATATGTTTTTAATCTTTATTGCCACAATAGAAAGAGCAGGCTGAGAGAGGAGACAGTGGACCAGAGGCCAGTATGATGATGATGATGATGATGATGATGATGATGAAGGGTAAGAAAAGAACAGAACTTGCTGAGAAAAATATCAACAGCATAAAACTACTTGGTGATTAATTTCCTCACCACTACTGCTCTTGATTCTATTTCTACATTTTGCTTTGCTCATTTATTATCTGTATTATTGCAGAGAAATTCTAGCTGGCTGAGGAAATGCATCCAGGATCAGAGAGACTCTAACATCAGCATTTCCACTGTTATTTCACAACTAGTTTGATTTATACTAAATGCTTCGGTCTGGGTTGCAATAGTTGTTTTGTCTGTTGTATCTCTTCTTGACATTAAATGAATCGATGAGGCTTATGACCCTGTTACTGGTCACTTCCATTTATTTGGTGCTGATCATTTTAAACAGGAAGTGGTTTTCTACAGAACTTTGGGTGTTCACTGTTTTCATTTGGCTCTTAATTATCCGTCTGCTTACCCTGTAGATGCTTCAGGGTCATTCTGAGTCGACTCAACCAGAGTTTGGCAGCTTTAGATTTTACATTTTGACTCTGATAGTGTGTCATTGTTAAAGAAGTGAAGCCGGTTCCCTGCTGCTGTGCTGTTTGTGGTTATGAGGCTCTTTAGCTGCTAAGGAGAGGTGAAACTGAATGCGAGAGGATGATAAATCACTCAATAGACCTCTGAACAATTTGTCCCCCTGACTTCTAAAATGATGGCTACGCCCCTGCTCTTCCAACACAATCGCAGTCACACTGACTTCCACTTCCACGTTGTCTTCATGTGATAAATATAGTTAAACGGTTGCTTTTGCTGTGCTCTCCCTCTTTGTTGCTACTTGCTGAGTCACAGTAGTAACACCTCTCATTGAAATACATGGGAAACGCACACATTCTGATCATGTTTCATCCGATTAAGACGTCCTTCTTGGTGGTTTATTACATAAAGCACCACATTATTACAGTTTCCTCATAAACAAGTGCAACACTTGCATTTTGTAATCACTGATGCAACATGTGACAACTTATTAGACAATTGCGTTGAAGAGTTTTATTACAAAATGCAGCATTATTACACAATGAGGTGATAATTTATGACATTATTACACAATGTGGTGCCACATGGGACAAGGAAGACGTGATGAAATGGTGGGACTGATCCGGATCACCGTCTGGATCCAGGATTGTTTTAATGTAAGGATACTCTGTGGTTGGGAGGTTGTGTTGGGCTGGACTGAAGCTGCTTGGTGGAGGTCTGAGCTCTCTGAGTGCTTCTCTAGTTATTCCTGCTGTTGTCCTTCGTTTGTTTGTTCATAATAAACCAGAATCAGTGTCAATAATCATCCAAATGTTCCTGATGGTGATGATCAGAAGACAGACTTCATCATTTACCACTGATCATGTTAAAGATAATTCATTTTATATGTGTTTGTCATGAAAAGAACAGCAGTGACGTCGTGTAAAAAAACAGGCATTTAGAGGGTTAAATGTGTCGACTCTCCCAGCTGATCTCCCTCCCCTCCTTCCTGCCCTCAGCAGCTCCACCCGTCCACACATGTCCTGGTTCCTCCCTTCACATCTGCTCTGTGAAGACGGCAGGAGGAGCTGACAGGCCCCGCCCACTGCAGGGTCACATGATTTATAGTCAACAGCTCAGACTAGTTTCATGTACGAGGAAGTGAAAGTCAGACAGTCGCTGTTGCTGAGAGGAGAAATGGCACAGAAAGGAGTTCAGCTGGATTCGGACAAATTCTTTTGTTCCATGTGTCTGGATCTACTGAAGGATCCGGTGACTACTTCCTGTGGACACAGCTACTGTATGGACTGTATTAAAGCCCACTGGGATGGAGAGGATGGGAAGAGAATCTACAGCTGCCCTCAGTGCAGGAAGATTTTCACACCGAGGCCTGTCCTGAAGAAAAACGTCATGTTAGCAGAGTTAGTGGAGGAGCTGAAGAAGACTGGACTCCAAGCTGCTGCTGCTGATCACTGCTATGCTGGAGATGAAGATGTGGCCTGTGATGTCTGCACTGGGAGGAAGAGGAAGGCTGTCAAGTCCTGTTTAAACTGTCTGGCCTCTTACTGTCAGAACCACCTCCAGCCTCACTATGATTCACCTCCATTAAAGAAACACCAGCTGGTGGAGCCCTCCAAGAACCTCCAGGAGAACATCTGCTCTCGTCACGATGAGGTGAGGAAGATTTTCTGTCGCACTGATCAGAAGTTGATCTGTTATCTCTGCACAATGGATCAACATAAAGGCCATGAAACAGTCCCAGCTGCAGCAGAAAGGACGGAGAAGCAGAAGGAGGTGGAGGTGAGTCGACTGAACATCCAGCAGAGAATCCAGGACACACAGAAAGATGTGGAGCTGCTTCAACAGGAGCTGAAGAACATCAAGGTCTCTGCTGATAAAACAGTGGAGGACAGTGAGGAGATGTTCAACCAGATGATCCAACTCATCAAGAACAGAAGCTCTGATGTGACGCAGCAGATCAGATCCCAGCAGGAGGCTGAAGAGAGTCGTGTCAAAGAGCTGGAGGAGAAGCTGAAGCAGGAGATCAGAGATCTGAAGAGGAGAGACGCTGAGCTGAAGAAGCTCTCAGATACTAAAGACCACAACCAGTTCCTCCTCAACTACCCCTCAGAGTCAGCACTCAGTGAGTCCACACCCTCATCCAGCATCAACATCCGTCCTCTCAGACACTTTGAGGAGGTGACAGCAGCTGTGGAAGAGCTCAGAGATCAACTCCAGGACACTCTGAGGGACACCTGGACAAACATCTTACTGAAGATCACTGAAGTGGATGTTTTACTGCCACAACCAGAACCAGAACCAGAACCAAAGACCAGAGATGGATTCTTAAAGTATTCAAGAGACATCACTCTGGATCCAAACACAGCAAACAGCCAGCTGTTATTATCTGAGGGGAACAGAAAAGTGACATTAATGGAAGAAGACCAACATCATCCTGATCATCCAGACAGATTCACTGTTTATAATCAGGTCCTGAGTAAAGAGAGTCTGACTGGACGTTGTTACTGGGAGGTGGAGTGTAGAGGAGATGGAGTTTTTCTAGCAGTAGCCTACAAGAGTATCAGCAGAAAAGGAGACTCAGATGAATGTTTGTTTGGATTCAATGACAAATCTTGGTCTTTATATTGTGACACCAACAGTTATTTATTTCTGTACAACAACGTTTCAACTCCCGTCTCTGGTCCTCGGTCCTCCAGACTGGGAGTTTACCTGGATCACAGAGCAGGTGTTCTGTCCTTCTACAGCGTCTCTGAAACCATGACTCTCCTCCACAGAGTCCAGACCACATTCACTGAGGAGCCGCTACATGCTGGAGTTCAGCCTTTCTACGATGGATCCACTGCAGAGTTGGTTAAACTCCAACAGAGTGATTCCAGTGTCTGAGGGTCGGTTCATGTTCAGCCCTGATTCAACTTCATCACATCCAGTTTACTTGTGTAGCTGCAGCCAATAATCAGAGAGACGATGATGGAACCGATGGATCCTTCAGTGTTTGGCTCATTTCTAAAGCTGCTTCCAGCTTCACAAACATGAACATCAGCTGGTTTTACTTTAATACCGACGAGAAACGGAACATTTTGGGGGTTTTGGGTTCAAAGTGTTGAATAGTTGAGCTGTGGGAGATGAAGACGTGTGTTTGTTTGAGTAGTGAGGCTGTTTTAGACGGCTGGTTGACATGTGTCCTAGTCTCCAGGTGATCTGGTCTCTTCCAGCTCATTGCTGCAGCGTTTCTTCTCTGCACAGAGCTCAGTCACACTTCCTGGATGCTACTTTGACTTCTTATCTGGGGCTGCTGTTTTGCTGCTGTTGCTCTTTGTGTGGGTGCAGCTCCTTCCTGCGTCTGTTCAGCTGGTAATGATGACTTTTATTCACCTTGTCCGCATAAAAAATGTACATAAAGTTGTCAAAAGGCAGGAGTGTGTGGAGGATGTGTGCTGCCATCAGCTGTTTAATGACTAAATAGTGAGGATTGTATATAGAAATCAAGTGAATGTAAAAAAAAGTTCCCTCTGACCCTCTCAGAACCAGATTATTTACTATTTACAGCAACTTTACTGTATTTAATGGACTCATGTAAAGTTTCACCTTCATACTATGAATATTTTCACAGTTTCAGGCCCTTGAAGTCCATCTAGGAGGGTCAGGATCTAAGTTGTGCTCCTTTTTAGCGATACACGTGGGCGTTGGAGTGTAACGGAGTTAAAAATTCATTTAATTAATAGTTGCTTTCAATTCATGTTTGTGGTTATGTTAAGTATTTTTAAATTTTATGTCAATGAGTTATTTTTATTTGCCATTATTTTATTAATCTTGTAAATTTAAATTGCTTTTCTGCACTTTGCTCTGTTTGTGCCTCCCGGGCTTCCGTAGCGTCTCCCTTTTACTCCACACAGTAGCTGTGTTTCATGCTGTGGGGTAAGTTGTGGGATAAGTCGCTGCCGTGGTGTCGTGTTGTTTTCTTTATATATTTAGCGTTTTATGTTGTAGTCTTCGGTGTATATTGTTTATCACTGTGTATTATTTGGCTGTCTAACTGTATTGTGTTGTTTTAGTTGTTTTTAGAGGTTTTATAGTTGTTTTTTGGTTTCGTTATTTTTGGCGCGAGTTGTGAGAAATGGCGGAGCTCGGTTGTTTATTGTCTTTGTTTATATGTTCAGGAGCAGAGTGTAGAACGACTTCAACATTCAGCAGAAGGATTTATGTGTTATTATGTCTTCTGCAGAATAAATGCTGAAAGAAAAATCAACTGGGCTGTCATCAATGACAGACATTATCATTGGTTGCTGTTTATTTTCAAATGCATTTCTTTTAAATATCCAGAATACTTACAGCAATATCTAGTGCCTTATAGTTCTCCCTATAGCCTACGTGACACTGACCATCTTTTTTTTACGGTTCCTACAACTAATAAAGAACTTGGGAAATCAGCTTTTTGTGTTAAGGCTCCTCAAGATTGGAACAGCCTTCCTACCTATGTTCGATCTATAACTTCATTTCCAATGTTCCGGAACGCTATTTTAGGGCATCTTAGGAACATCTGCTTTTGTTTTTAGTTTCTGTACAAATTGGATTTTGGTTATCGTGTTTGTTCTGTTTAATGTCTGTAATTTTTGTGGTCTGTAATGCAACACTCAACTTACATGTGCTATGAATGTTTTATGCAGTTGTTTCACTGGTCTATCTGTCTATAAGAACTTATAGCATTTTGCGCCTAGTGATATGCAAATGGTGAGTGGTTGAATGGTTGAATATTGAGAGCTGGTTTGTGTGAGTATGTTGTCTTTACTGTTGTGCTTTTGTGTGGGATTTTGTTTAAGACTTGTAAACTCTGTATACTCTGCTCCTCTTTTCTTTTCATTTTTCAATTGTACAGAGGACCCCCTTGAAAACGAGATGGTTCATCTCAAGGGGCTGTACCTCGGTAAATAAATGTAAATAAATAAATAAATAAATGACCTCGTGCTCACAGGAGCTCACATCTGTTACACGAGGGCCCGTCTGACGCTGCTTGTAGCTTTAATTATTATCATTAAAATAAGTTGAAAAGTCCTGGACGGGTTTGGATGAAACGTTGAGGAAATGTGTGAGATGGGATGTAGCGTCTCATGATGTAAAAACGTCGCATTTACTAATAAAACTCTTGAACTCAATCTGTAATAAACTTTGCTGCTTTGTCTAACAAGTTGTCACATGTTGCATCAGTGATTATAAAACGCAGGTGTTGCACTTGTTTATGAGGAAAATGTAATAATGTGGTGCTTTATGTCATAAACCACCAAGAAGGACGTCTGAATTAGAAGAGACATGATGCCATCAGAGCAACAGGACTTTAAGCAGACCAGCATGAATCATAAATAAGAGTTCATTTTAAAAACTAGTCGGATGTTTCAGTGGTCACATCTAAATTAAACAGAACTGCATTCATTATGATGGAGAATGTGTTTGAAAGCTCACAGAGATAAAACCTGCACTAAATGAGTGTTACTGACACCAACATTAGAGGTGAAATGAGAATAATATTAGCATAATATGAAGATAGAATATTATTATAGTGGATAAAAAGGAGGTTAAAGACCAAAACTGATGTTGAACAGAAATAAACTTTACTCCATCTGTGACCAGCTGCATGTTGTTGTTGCTTTAAAAGATGTTTAAAAGATGTTTGCTGCTTTGGTCAACATGTGACATGTTGGGGTGTCCTTTTATTGTCCCCAGTATAAGGAGTGTCTGAGTACTGCTCATTGTGTTGGAGCAGCGTCTGGATATGCCACACCCATGGACTGAATGGAATTAATGCATCACTGAGGCAGTGGTGGACTCAGATTTGGGACATTAATCAAGAGAAACATCCATTTTGTACAAGTACCAGACAGTATACGCTCACTTTGGGTGGTGCACTTCATGTGGCATCAATATTTCACATGGGGCCTTTATGTTTTTGTTTAGTGTAAATTGTTAGAACTTGTAGGTGATGTTTTCCCTGCTGGCCGAGCAGATGTACTCAAAGATGCATGAAACCTTCAGATAAGTATAGAACCATTTAAAACACAGTATCCGGTCGGTGTTTTCTTACCTGCATACAGATGCGCAGCCGCAGCTGGTAGACGCTGCACTGCGAAGGGAGGACGACTGAAACCGACTCGCAGCCGAAACCAGCGCTGAGATCCTCGTCAGCAGACGCCTGGGAGGAACCAGGTCCGGGGTTAAACTCACAGATGAACTTCAGGTTGTTCTCAGAGCAGCTTGGCGTCGACAGTCCCAGCAGACCGTCCGCAGGGTGCAGGTAGACCGGCTTGTTCAGGAACACCGCAGCATCCATTTCTACCCCGAAGAGTGCAAAACCTGAACAACAACAGAAGGATTCTCAGACCTGATAATGAGACGGATCCACTTGCGTCACCTCTACAGCACAGCAGCTAAAATGTAGTGAAAACAAAGCAAAGCTTAAAGAATATTCCGACGTTAGGGCGGCTGTTCCATCCAAGTCTGTACCTGTCTGACTGAGTGAGGCTGCACCTTCCCTTTTCATGACTGCTCAGGGACTTCCTCATACTTTTATATCACAGCTGTCAAACACCAGCACAGAAATAAATTCTAACACAGCGTTTACCGACACTGACTTTACTTCCTTGTTCCCCTTTTTGCACTTAGATAAGAAATCAGAGTGACTTTTTCTTTTTTAGATAATGTGCACAACAACGGGGTCAAAGCCACCGGTCGGCCAGTAACAAAGAGGAAAATGTGGACTTCTGCTTTTCACTTCTGAGTTAAACAGGTGGAAACAGAGCAGCACTCGGTGTCTTACAGGAATCCACCGAACCTGCTTGGTTTGTTTGGCCTGCTGTCTGTGAAGAATCTTTAGAATGGAATGTGGACGCGCTTCAGATTCAACGATGACGCAGCTAATGAACCACTACTTCACCTGCATATCAAATTAGTGGCAGCCTTACATCACCTTCTCTATATTTGATAGTGATACACAGGACAGAGCGCTTCCAGACAGGTTTAAGTCCGGACTTTGGGGGGACCAGTCTAAAACCTATTCCAGCCTGATGGAACCATTTCATTGTCTTGTTGGAACATCCAACTGTGTCCCAGATCAACCTTCTGATGATGGTTTTAGGTTCTGATCCTCCTCCTTCATTGTTCCATTGACTTTGTGTGAAGCTCCAGAGCATGATGCTGCCACCTCCATGCTGGATGGTAGGTGTGGTGTTCTTGGGGTTAGAAAGAAGTCTAACACTCGCCCCAGACAGTCCTAAGCCAGTCCTTAAAAAGTCAGATACCAGTGAAAAATTGGGAGTGAAACCAAACCTGAAATACTCCTAAAGAAAGTCCTAAAGTAAATCCTAAACCAACTTTAAATCACATTCAAAACCAGGTCCCAAACCGGCCAACAATGACGACTGAAACCAAGCAAGAACCTGTCCCAAGAAGGTCCAAACCCAGTCCAAAACACAGTCTGAATCATGCCAAAAGAACGTCTAGAAAGCTCCAGAGCATGATGCTGCCACCTCCATGCTGGATGGTTGGTCTGGTGTTTTTGGGGTTGAAGGCCTCACCTTCTCTCCTCCAGTCTTTGTTCCATCTGACCTCAGAACTTTCCTCCAGAAGGCCTTTTCTTTGTCCATGTGATCAGTGGAGCTTTAAGGTTAAGAACTTCCTTCTTCATGGAGCCTCTCAGCTCATGTTGATGTCCAACCCTGTGGACACTGACAGCTGTGTTCCAGCAGCTTCTGGTTCATCCAGACCTGCTTCCTGCTGGTTCCTGGTTGACTCTTGACCATCCTGACCAGGTGTCAAGAAACTATTGGACCAAATGTGAAGAAAACATGGACTAAATATGGATCGAACTGGACTAAACATGGACCAAACTGTACTAACGGTAGACCAAACTGGACTAAACATGGACCAAACTGGACTAAAGGTGGACCAAAGTGGATTAAACATGGACCAAACTGTACTAAAGGTAGACAGAACCGGACTAAACATGGACCAAACTGGACTAAAGGTAGACCAAACTGGACTAAAGGTGGACCAAACTGGACTAAAGGTGGACCAAACTGGACTAAAGGTAGACCAAACTGGACTAAACATAGACCAAACTTCACTAAAGGTAGGCCAAACTGGACTAAACATAGACCAAACTTCACTAAAGGTAGGCCAAACTGGACTAAACATAGACCAAACTTCACTAAAGGTAGGCCAAACTGGACTAAACATAGACCAAACTTCACTAAAGGTAGGCCAAACTGGACTAAACATGAACCAAACTGGACTAAAGGTGGACCAACCTGGACTAAACATGGACCAAACTGGACTAAAGGTAGACCAAACTGGACTAAACATGAACCAAACTGGACTAAAGGTGGACCAACCTGGACTAAACATGGACCAAACTGGACTAAAGGTAGACCAAACTGGACTAAACATGGACCAAACTGGACTAAAGGCAGACCAAACTGAACTAAATATGGACCAAACTGGACTAAAGGTGGACAAACCTGGACTAAACATAGACCAAACTGTAGTAACGGTAGACCAAACTGGACTAAACATGAACCAAACTGGACTAAAGGTGGACCAACCTGGACTAAACATGGACCAAACTGGACTAAAGGTAGACCAAACTGGACTAAACATGGACCAAACTGGACTAAAGGTAGACCAAACTGAACTAAATATGGACCAAACTGGATTAAACATGGACCAAACTGGACTAAAGGTAGACCAAACTGGACTAAACATGGACCAAACTGGACTAAAAGTAGACCAAACTGGACTAAAAATGGACCAAACTGGACTAAAGGTAGACCAAACTGGACTAAAGGTAGACCAAACTGGACTAAAGGTAGACCAAACTGGACTAAACATGGACCAAACTGGACTAAAAGTAGACCAAACTGGACTAAAAATGGACCAAACTGGACTAAAGGTAGACCAAACTGGACTAAAGGTAGACCAAACTGGACTAAACATCGACAAACTGGACTAAAGGTAGACCAAACCGGACTAAACATGGACCAAACTGGACTAAAGGTAGACCAAACCGGACTAAACATGGACCAAACTGGACTAAACATGGACCAAACTGGACTAAATGTAGACCAAACTGGACTAAACATGGACCAAAATGGAAAAAAAAATAAATGATCGTCCCACTAAACGCAAACTGGATGGGATGGTTGTCGCTGAAGGATGCTGTGGAACCAGGCAGGTGGAATCCATCCGTTCACCTTTTCTGCGTCTCACAAAGACACGGCGGTTGGAAGCAAAGATTTCAAATCTGGACTCATCAGACCGAAGCACAGATTTCCACTGGTCCAATGTCCTTTCCTTGTGTTTCTTGGCCCAAACAAAGCCTCTCCTTAGCAGTGGTTTCCTAGCAGCTATTTGACCATGAAGGCCTGATCGGTCTCCTCTTACCAGTCGTTCTAGAGGTGGGTCTGCTGCTAGAACTCTGTGGGGCTTTCATCTGGTCTCTGATCTGCTGTTAACTTGCCATTTCTGAGGCTGTTGACTCGGATGAACTTACCCTCAGAAGCAGAGGAGACTCCTGGTCTTCCTTTCCTGGGTCGGTCCTCATGTGTGCCCGTTTCGTTGTAGCGCTTGATGGTTTTCTCGACTCCACTTGGGGACACATTTAAAGTTTTTGCTGTTGTTTTTGACGGACTGACCTTCATTTCTTAAAGTATTGACGGCCGCTCGTTTTTCTTTAGTCAGCTGATTGGTTCTTGCCATAATATGAATTTTAACAGTTGTCCAATAGGGCTGTCGGCTGTGTGTTAACCTGACTGCTGCACAACACAACTGATGGTCCCAACCCCATTGATAAAGCTACAAGTTCCACTGATTAACCCTGATAAGGCTCAGCTGTGAAGTGAAAACCATTTCAGGTGACGACCTCTAGAAGCTCATGGAGAGAAATGCCAATGTAACCCGCATTTAGTTTAAAGACGACTTTTATTTTGGCGGGTCCCCTTCCTTTGTCCCCTCATACGGCAGGCTACTTAGGGCAGAGGTCGGCGTTTTCACTTCCTCCTCCTCCTCCGCATGGTCGCCCGCATGAGCGTGAAACGCGTCGCCCGTCGGTAAGACAATTTACAAAACGGCAATAGGTGAGCCTTTGATCAGTGGTGTGCACACTAATTGTAAGCTTTTAAACTGTGTATTCATGCTCATCCATCCAATTTTAAAAGCTGGATTGGAGCGCTGACAACACCCCGGACTCCATGCAAAAATCTGCGTGCATAGATCGTCGGGCCGCCGGTGGACACCGAACCATTCATTGTCTTGTGTGAAGGTATTTTAACTTAATTGTGTAAAATTGCAAAGCCGAATTATTGGCCAGAATTTAGTATAGGACATACACTCGTTTTAGATGAGTGCTCTTTACTTTTAGTGTGTTTTTTTTACACTTTACTCGCCCGCTCTAACTCTAATAGAGCATATGATTGTGATACGCTGAATTGGTTAGCAACTTTGATTTAGACTGCGCAGTATTTTGTTTACCTTATGCATTTATTTTAAACATTAGAACGACTTTTGGATAGTGTTCTTAACTCTGCTTGAGTATTTTCTGATTTTTGTTGAATGTGAACACTGAACAAAACCTCATGAAGTGCACTTTTTGATTGTACCGGTACATGTATGTATGATGGCTTTAGCTATGATGTTAGTATTAGCACATGGAATTAGCTTTTGCTAATACTGAAAAAATAATAATATATTTCAAATTGTTTTGATTAATTGATAATTCAATTATTTAATCATATTATTATTTTATATAGACAATTAAAAAATAATGCATTCTGCATTATTTAGTTTTCTAGTAACCAGATTGTATGATCTTTGTTAATGATAATCATCTGGCCTTTTTTAGGTCAGGTTTTTTTGTAAGGATTGAATCAGGATCATTTCTACTCACCCATCATCTGGAATCAACTGGACTCTAGATCAACCCATGGCGAGCTAGGAACCCTTTCTCTGGTAGGACAGTATCTCTCACTCCTACCCCACAAACTGGATTTTACACACTGTGGATTATAAACTCTGCATCTGTTTCAACACGCAGACCTGAATGATTTAAGACATTTACACTTACCCGCGAGCAAAAGAGGCCGCGTTGTATGGACTGGTTGTTTTATTTACTGTTGTGATCTGTATACAATTGTTTTTTTGTTGTCTTGTTGTGTTGTTGAATGTAAATATTTTTTTTTCAATACATTTACAAAACTTAAAAATAACTCCTGTGTATCATTCACACCTTGGCTCCTTCAAAAGAACAAATCTTCTGATGCTGCTAGAGTAGCCGTAGTCCACCTTCCAGCCCGTAAGTGTTACATTTGTGGCGAGCTAGCCAGGAGCCTTGTGTAGTGAATGATTTTGTAATTTTCCATTTGCAATAACGAAACATTTTGTGAATTTTTGATTTTGGGTTGAAATATGGAATACTTTGAAGAGTCCGGTATTGATATTGCTCTTTCTGTGATAATCACGGGTGCAAAAAACACTCAAGCAGAGGAAGAGATTATTGAACATTTGCGTACTTACGGTGAAATTAAAACATTCTTTACAGTTGCCGATAGTGATAATCCATTCAATAAAAACCTGACCGTTGAATTTATTAATGCTGCGGCTGTAGCGCAGCTCAAACCACACCTGCCTTACCCTTATTCTTCCCGTAAATTTAAAGATGAAGAATATGTAATTAAATCACTGTCAAGTGAACTCGCAGCCATAGCGGGGACCACCCCTTCCCCACCCGATTACCTGAAGGAGCTGAGACGCATTTCCGGGCAGAGTGGTGTGCCGTTTGACAATGTTTTAAAAGGAGTGTTCGACCAAATAAGCACACATTTGGGAATAGCAGCTACTGGAGGAGGACATGGAGAGACTCATGAGGAAGAGGATACTGAGGAGCTGATTGGCACTGCTACAGAGGTCAGTAAATACAAACAACACCCTCCTCCCTCCTCACAGCAGCCAGGTCATTTCCTCACTGACCCTCAAGGGCCCCAACAGCAACAACACACATATGTTAATGCGGGACCAAGGATAACTCTCTCCAGTGATGACATAAACCCACCACAGCTTCACAGAGTGTTAGTTGAGCACCGCATGAGCAGAGATGATGTTAATTTTCAGCCTCTTTCATCGCTCAGACTACGCACATTCTCAGGTAAACAACCGAAACCACAGCACGAAGCAGATTATGACTCCTGGAGGTCTCAAATAGAATTGTTGAATGCTGATCCGAGCCTTGCACCTTTACAAATTTCTCGACGCATCCTGGAAAGTTTACTCTCCCCCGCAGCTGATCTGGTGAAGAATTTGGGACCAAATGCACTGCCTGCTACGTTTTTGGATGTGCTTGATTCTGCCTATGCCATTGTCGAAGATGGAGAAGAACTGTTTGCAAAATACTTAAACACTCTTCAAGACCCTGGTGAGAGGCCATCTTCATACCTGCAGAGATTACAACTCGCTCTCAGTACAGTGGTGAAACGTGGTGGAATCCCAGTTGCCGACACGGACAAGTACCTGTTGAAACAATTTTGCAGAGGCTGCTGGGATAACACTGTGATAAACAAACTGCAACTTGAGCAAAAGAAAGACCAGCCACCCCAATTCTCAGAACTGCTATTCATGCTGAGAATAGAAGAAGACAGGCAGTTGGCAAAAGAAACTTTAATGAAGAAGCACATTCCATCAGTCAAGCACCGTGCCAATATCCAAACTCATACCACCAGTGCATGTGCATGTGGCCATTCCTCAGACTTAAGTGCCATTGAAGACCTGAAAAAACAAATGTTAAAACTTCAGAGCCAAATGTCCGCCCTGCTATCAAAGAACACCAGTTCTGCTAAGCCAAATCCTCAGCAGACAAAACAGAAACCAAAACCTGGCCAAACAAGCAATCGACCTAAGCCGTGGTTTTGTTTTAAGTGTGGGCAAGATGGCCACATTGCTCCCAACTGTTCCAGTCAGTCAAATCCTAGGCTGGTTGAAGAAAAACGCCGCCAGCTCAAACACAAGCAGCAGTCCTGGGACAATAAGCCATCAAACTAACCGCAGCTTCTACCAAGGGACAAGTGGGAGCTGCAAACATTAAATGTCCCCACACTAAGCCTCCACCATTCACTCCGCCACTACCAAAGGGACTTGTGGGCACAAGAAGCACTGGCGAAGTTAAGATTGAAGGCTCCACATTTCAATGTCTATATGACACGGGTTCCCAGGTCACTACAGTTTCACATGGCTTTTACAACACCTACCTTTCAGGCTATGAAATAAAACCATTACACAATCTTCTGGAGGTAGAGGGCGCCAACGGACAAAGTGTGCCTTACATCGGCTATGTGGAACTTAGTTTGACTTTTCCGCCAGAGTTTGTGGGAGAAGAAATTAATGTCAAAACGCTTGCCCTGGTTGTCCCAGACTTGCGATCGTCACAACCACCAGTTTTAATTGGCACCAACACTCTAGATGTCGTCTACGACCAGCATTGCCAAGTAGAATCAGAGTTCCACCCCATTCCTTTCGGCTATAGAGCAGTGCACAAAATTCTGGAGATAAGACGCAAGTTAAAGACTGACGACTTCCATGGCATCCTGAAGATGCGGTCCACTACTCCCCAGACTGTTCATGCTCGAGAAACTGTTGTGCTGGACGCTGTTGGAATTTGTCCGTTCTTGCAAGGCGAAAAAGAAGTCCTTGTCCAACACCCTACCTCCTTCTCTCTACCAGGTGGTCTGTTGGTGAAATCTGGCCTTGTCGACTTACCTCCAGTCCAACCTGTCCACTTACCTGTAGTGATCACGAATGAATCTGACCATGACGTGGTGATCCCCGCCAGAGCATCCATCGCAGAGTTGAGTGCAATCCACTCCGTCCTGCACAAAGAGCAAAGTGTGTCTTCACCCTCCACTACCCCAGAGTCAAACAACATCAAATTGAACAACAACTTTGGAGATTCTCCCCTCTCGAGTGAATGGAAAGATCGTGTGACTGCCATGCTAGACAGTATCCCCGAGGTATTTGCAAAGCACGACCTTGATTTCGGTCGAACAGACATGGTCAAGCATGAAATTAAGTTGTCTGACCCATCTTCCTTCAAGCAACGACCGAGACCCATACATCCTCAGGATGTAGATGCTGTCCGCAAACACATCCAAGAACTGCTACAAGCTGGTGTCATACGTGAATCCAATTCTCCCTTCGCTTCTCCTATAGTTGTGGTGCGGAAGAAAAATGGATCTGTGAGACTCTGCATTGACTACAGGCGGCTGAACACACAAACCATTAAAGATGCTTATGCATTACCAAAACTAGAAGACACTTTCTCTGCTCTCTCTGGCTCTGCGTGGTTCTCGACGTTGGACTTGAAATCTGGATATTACCAGATTGAGATGGAGGAAGTAGACAAGAGCAAGACTGCATTTGTATGCCCTCTTGGTTTCTACGAATTTAACCGCATGCCTCAAGGGGTGACTAATGCCCCAAGCACCTTTCAGCGTCTGATGGAGCGGTGCATGGGGAATCTCAATTTGAAAGAAGCACTCGTGTTCATTGATGACCTGATAGTATTTGCACCGACCCTGGAAGAACATGAACAAAGGCTTATGAGAGTTCTTCAACGTCTGAGAGAGTATGGTTTAAAGCTATCAGTTGAAAAATGTGTGTTCTTTCAAACTTCTGTCCGTTACCTTGGGCATGTGGTCTCCCGTGACGGTGTGGAGACCGACCCAGACAAGATTGCCACATTAACAACTTGGCCTGTCCCACATAATCTCAAAGAGCTCAGATCGTTCCTCGGTTTTGCGGGGTATTACCGGCGGTTTGTACAGGGGTACTCCTCCATCGTTAGGCCCCTCAACGAGCTGACTTCTGGATATCCACCAAACCAGAAAAGTCCAGACAAATGGTCAAAGTTCAACACTATTTAAACCCGAAAGAGCCATTTGCTGAGCGGTGGACTCCAGCTTGCCAGCAAGCCTTTGAGGATATCATCCAGAAGCTCACTACCGCCCCGGTTCTTGCCTTCGCAGACCCACGCAAACCTTACATCTTGCACACAGACGCTAGCTCTTCAGGCCTTGGCGCAGTCCTGTATCAAGAAAATGATGGACGAAATCGAGTGGTTGCATATGCTAGCAGAGGACTGTCACGTAGTGAAAGCAGATACTCTGCTCATAAACTTGAGTTTTTAGCGCTCAAGTGGGCGGTAACAGAGAAATTCAATGATTATCTGTATGGATCCGACTTCACTGTGGTGACAGATAGCAATCCACTGACATACCTGCTGACATCCGCCAAGTTGGATGCTACAAGTTACAGATGGCTCTCCGCTCTGTCAACTTTCACTTTCAAAATCATTTACCGAGCTGGAAAGTTAAACGCAGATGCCGATGGACTCTCTCGCCGCCCTCATGCTGAACGCTCGGAGGACGCCATGTCTCAGAAGGAGAGAGAGAGAATAAAGAGATTCACCGAACTACATCTTGACGACCCGTCCTGCGTGTCTATCGATCAGCAATCAGTCCAGGCGATAAGTGACAGACAATTGGTGTACAACTCACCTGAATGTGATCAAGTTGTGGCTCTTGTACAAACGCTCTCCAGCAACACCGACAGTCTGCCAGACAGCTTTGTAAACGACCAGCAGTTCTCGTCGCCTGTTGTGCCATCTCTCTCTGATGCGGAGATCGCTGCCAAACAACGAGCCGATCCAACCATTCAGCATGTCATTGCCCAACTGGAAAGAGGCGAGACACCGCCGCCATCCCTGAGGGACCAACTCCCCAATCTGCCGCTACTCCTACGAGAGCTTACACGTCTGGAGCTCCTTAAGAATGTTCTCGTCAGGAGAAGGTACACAGGAGCTGAGACTACTTACCAACTCGTCCTTCCAGAGGAATGCCGGCCTGAAGTCCTTTCCCAGCTGCATGATCACATGGGCCATTTGGGCAAAGAGAGAACACTTGACCTGGTCAGATCTCGCTTTTTCTGGCCGAGGATGGCAGCTGATGTTGACAATAAAATCAAGTCATGTGAGCGATGTATTCGCAGGAAGTCACAACCTGAAAAAGCTGCACCTCTTGTAAACATCAAGACCTCACGTCCACTCGAACTTGTTTGTATGGACTTTTTGTCAATAGAGCCAGATCGAAGTAATACAAAGGATGTACTTGTCATAACTGATCACTTCACCAAATATGCTGTAGCAGTGCCAACATCGAATCAGAGAGCCAAGACAGTAGCCAAAGCCCTCTGGGACAATTTCCTGGTACACTATGGAATACCTGAACGACTCCACAGTGACCAAGGGCCAGACTTTGAATCACACACCATCAAAGAGCTCTGTCAAATGGCTGGAATCCAAAAAATCAGGACCACACCATACCACCCACGTGGTAACCCTGTGGAACGATTCAATCGAACACTCTTGAACATGCTTGGCACGCTACAAGAACAAGAAAAGACCCACTGGAAAGATTTTGTCAAGCCGCTTGTACACGCTTATAACTGTACAAGAAATGACGTCACCGGTTACTCCCCCTACGAGCTGATGTTTGGTCGACAGCCCCGTCTTCCTGTTGACTTAGCTTTTGGGCTGCCTGTGTTTGAAAAAACGTCAACATCTCATTCTCAATATGTTGAAAAGTTAAAGTCCCATCTTGAAGACAGCTATAAGATCGCAGCTGAGAACTCTGAGAAGGTGATGGAGAGAAATAAACTGAGATTTGACAGACATGTGACAGCTTCAGATCTCTCAGTTGGGGACAGAGTTCTGGTGAGGAATGTCAAACTCCGAGGCAAGCATAAGATCGCAGATCGATGGGAGCCCGACGTGTATATTGTCCAGAAGAAAGCCGGCACTCTTCCTGTATACACAGTCAAGCCAGAGACAAAAGATCGTCCAGTCAGAACTCTTCATCGAGACCTGCTGCTGCCCTGTGGCTACCTTTCACCAGCCTCTATGCCAAACAAAGTTGACAAAGTTAAGACAACACCAGTGACGTCATCAACTCCGCTGAATCAAGCAAATCAAGAGAACTTAGACCCCGAAGATCCTGATTTGCAACCTTTGATCCTACCTGACTTAACTGATTCCGGCTCCAGACCAACCAGGTTCACAACTGTTATAGACTTACCTGTTCCTGTTGCTCCTCCTGTTCCTCCAAGTACTGTACCTGTGGATCCGCCTGGCCAGCCTCCTCAGGTCGTTAAGGAAGACTCTGTAGAAGTTGAGCACGAATCTGGACCGGAACACACTATTGATTCTGAACCACAACTAGACTCAGCAGAGCTGGATGTAACCCCTCAGCTTGAACCAGAATATGCCAGTGGCTCTGAACCTCAAGAGGAAAGCACCTCCTCTGAACCTGAGCAAGTACACTCTCCAGAGCCAGTCAGTATCTCCAGTGATTCGGAACACAACACTGCTTCTGAACTGTCAAGTCCTGATTCTGAGCCGCCTGTTCGTCGGCCCACTCGGACTCGCAAGCCTCCTGATCGCCTGCAGTACACAAAGCTTGGGCGTCCGCTTCTGCACAGCATCCAGTCTCTGTTCCATGGACTCAGCACTGCCTTCACCTCTGCACTACAGCTCGAGGAGACTCCATTAACGCCAGATCCCTGTAAACATGCAGTCTGCCGCCAGCCAATTACATGTACGAGGACGTACCTGAGTATAGGGGGGGAACCTGTAACCCGCATTTAGTTTAAAGACGACTTTTATTTTGGCGGGTCCCCTTCCTTTGTCCCCTCATACGGCAGGCTACTTAGGGCAGAGGTCGGCGTTTTCACTTCCTCCTCCTCCTCCGCATGGTCGCCCGCATGAGCGTGAAACGCGTCGCCCGTCGGTAAGACAATTTACAAAACGGCAATAGGTGAGCCTTTGATCAGTGGTGTGCACACTAATTGTAAGCTTTTAAACTGTGTATTCATGCTCATCCATCCAATTTTAAAAGCTGGATTGGAGCGCTGACAACACCCCGGACTCCATGCAAAAATCTGCGTGCATAGATCGTCGGGCCGCCGGTGGACACCGAACCATTCATTGTCTTGTGTGAAGGTATTTTAACTTAATTGTGTAAAATTGCAAAGCCGAATTATTGGCCAGAATTTAGTATAGGACATACACTCGTTTTAGATGAGTGCTCTTTACTTTTAGTGTGTTTTTTTTACACTTTACTCGCCCGCTCTAACTCTAATAGAGCATATGATTGTGATACGCTGAATTGGTTAGCAACTTTGATTTAGACTGCGCAGTATTTTGTTTACCTTATGCATTTATTTTAAACATTAGAACGACTTTTGGATAGTGTTCTTAACTCTGCTTGAGTATTTTCTGATTTTTGTTGAATGTGAACACTGAACAAAACCTCATGAAGTGCACTTTTTGATTGTACCGGTACATGTATGTATGATGGCTTTAGCTATGATGTTAGTATTAGCACATGGAATTAGCTTTTGCTAATACTGAAAAAATAATAATATATTTCAAATTGTTTTGATTAATTGATAATTCAATTATTTAATCATATTATTATTTTATATAGACAATTAAAAAATAATGCATTCTGCATTATTTAGTTTTCTAGTAACCAGATTGTATGATCTTTGTTAATGATAATCATCTGGCCTTTTTTAGGTCAGGTTTTTTTGTAAGGATTGAATCAGGATCATTTCTACTCACCCATCATCTGGAATCAACTGGACTCTAGATCAACCCATGGCGAGCTAGGAACCCTTTCTCTGGTAGGACAGTATCTCTCACTCCTACCCCACAAACTGGATTTTACACACTGTGGATTATAAACTCTGCATCTGTTTCAACACGCAGACCTGAATGATTTAAGACATTTACACTTACCCGCGAGCAAAAGAGGCCGCGTTGTATGGACTGGTTGTTTTATTTACTGTTGTGATCTGTATACAATTGTTTTTTTGTTGTCTTGTTGTGTTGTTGAATGTAAATATTTTTTTTCAATACATTTACAAAACTTAAAAATAACTCCTGTGTATCATTCACACCTTGGCTCCTTCAAAAGAACAAATCTTCTGATGCTGCTAGAGTAGCCGTAGTCCACCTTCCAGCCCGTAAGTGTTACACCAAGAGTGTGTAAAGCAGTAATCAGAGCAAAGGGAGGCTATTTTGAAGAATATAAAACATGTTTTCAGTAGTTATTTCACCTTTTTTGTTAAGTCCATAACTCCACATGTGTTCATTCATAGTTTTGATGCCTTCAGTGAGAATCTACAATGTAAATAATCATGAAAATAAAGACATTGAATGAAAAGGTGTGTCCAAACTTTTGGCTTGTGCTGTGTATATTTAAATATGATTGTGATATTTTGTAGTGTTCGTCGTTTTACTGGAGCCACCGATCATCTCATCATGCATTTACTGAATGGATTTCTATGCGTCGTTTTCCATTCCTTGATCTGTGTCTGAGCTGAAAACACTGTTGGGTTTTCACATCTGTTTGGAGGAGATCGATTCTGTTTTGTGGGCTTTTGTGAATTTGGGTGAAATGGGAGGTTTTTTTAGCAGTTGTGAAAAGCTGCAGCCACAACCCCACACTAAAAACTGAACGTTTCTCGTTGTCTGTGTTGACTCAGCCTGAACAGTTTTCTCCTTAGATAAACAAATTAAGTAGCACTGACCTTAAAAAACACACTAGTCGGAGGATGTAGCCCCAGAAACCAGACATGAGTTTATTATTTAGGTGTAGTTTTTATTAAAAAAGCTATAAAAATACACCAAACAATGCAGTGAAACATACATTAAAATACACTGAACAGAACTGCAAGATCACATTCAAGTGGTTCATCCCGCCTCAGCATCAAGTCTTTGTTCTGGATCGTCATCTACAGGGATGTTCCCCCCAGTCAGATCCACATTTATGTTACCAGGATCCAGTTCCATGGTCTGGAGGAGATGTTCCTCCCTATAGGTTTGTTGGAGGTTCACCGTCAACCACCAGGTAAACTCTTTGACTCTGGAGGCCCCCAGTTCCTCCAGTCCTGGTTCCTCCTGAGGTCACATGTATGAGCAGATGTCAGACACAGAATCTCCTGCTGCAGCTTCACCTTCATCTTTTTGCAGACGATATAAACACACTGATAAACACGTGACGCCACTAAAAGCAAACGTCCCGCAGCTCCTCAGTAAAAGACAGGACGAGTCTCTTTTCTCAGCTCAGATTAAAACAGTGCAGCAGGAGGAGACTCGTCAACAAGCTCAACTGTTTCCTCTCATCTGTGTTGCTCTTCTGTTAAAATAGCGGGACTGATGAGGTGACAGGGTCCTACCAGGTCTGTGGACTCAGCTGGTTCCCGTCGTGCGTAATGCTCCGTCTATCCCGCCTGAGCCCGGTTCTGAGGCAGGACGTCTCTCTCTCTCTCCACCCAGTACAGACGTGCCATCTCCGCCCCCCACTGGAACAGGCTCTGCAGCGCCTGGCGCATCTCCACGTTCCTCAGCCCGTAAACCAGCGGGTTGATGCACGGCGGCACGATCAGCATCATGAGCAGGGACATGTGGAGCAGCGCCGCCGTGGCCGTGGGAGTGGGCTTCACCATGCACACGTCTCCGGCCTGAGAGGAGCGTCCCATCATCGCCGTGGGGCCCCGGACCTCCCACACGGCGTCCGAGACCACTTTGAGCAGGACGGGCAGCAGCTGCAGCAGCAGCATCCCGCAGTAGAACAGCACCGTTTTACGCGCCGTGTTGTTGACCGCGTTGAACGGGATCACGGCGTTGCGCGCGTCCTGGTACATCCTGCAGTAGGAGAAGAGGTGGACCAGCAGGCACAGCAGGAGGGTCAGGGAGCCCGTCAGCTTGCGGAAGATGGCAGAGGCTCGGGGGAAGCCCATGTGCTGCTCCATCATGTCCGGCTCGCACAGCAGCCCCATGGTGACCGGGCCGCGGCCCCGCGCATCGCCGGTGTGCAGCAGCACCATGTTGACGATGCTGACGGTGACGGAGTAGATCCAGATGAGGGTCAGGACCCTCCGCAGGCGCGTCTCGGTGAGGATGACCAGGTAGTGGATGGTGTGGCACACGTACAGGTACCGCTCCAGCGCCATGCAGGTGATGGTGACGAGGCTGTTGAAGATGCTGGCTGCTCCCAGGAAGTACTGGACGTAGCACCAGGTGCTGAACGCCATGGTGCGCCGCTGGACCAGGGAGTGGATGACCGGAGGGCCGAAGGTGGCGATCTGCATGAGGTCGCTCAGGATCAGGTTCTTCAGGAAAGTGAAGCGCGGCTGCCAGGAGAGCTCCTCGGACCGAGCCAGGCCCAGAAAGGTCACAACATTCACCAGGAGCGAGAAGAGAGTGAACAGAACGAACAGGCCGATGAGCGCCGGCACCGCCTGGCCGTAGGGCAGGATGGAGACGAAGAGGCAGCCGGCGGCGTCCAGCGGCCCGGTGCCGGACGGCTCGGTCAGGTTCTGTCCGCTGAAGCTGTCGGTGAAGTTGTGCGTCTCCGGCATCACAGCTGCTGTTGGCATGTTGGAGTCTCAGCTTCAGCTTCAGCAGCTCAGTCTGGAACCGGCAGCATCTCTGCGTCTCAGAGCTCCGCTTCCTCCAGCAGCATCTCTGTTCACCTGCAGGACCTGGACTGAAACTCTGCTGCATGTGATGGAAACACGCCCACAGCTCTGTGCGCCAACTGTTGCCTCCTTTATCCAGCAGCAGCTCCAGAACACAGAATGAATCCATGTTATATATGATGCGTGTTAGCAGATGGAGCCTGATGCATGAGACAGAGAACAAAACTGAACCAAACTGTCTGGAGAACTTTTCCTCTACTGTGACCAAAGAAATGACCATGAAGCAGCTGCACTGGTTACTGATCAGTGTCTTTTTCTCATTACATTTGAATATTTTCTCATTTCTTGCGACATTAAATTCATCATCAGCATTTTTCACCATCGTCTGACATCTCATGAACCAACTAACTGATCTAATAATGCAGAGGATCGTCAGCTGCAGCTCTGGATTACAGGCAGCATCATGAGGTTGCAGGTGTTTGGAGGTTATCTCCTGCACATGTTAATGGTGCATGTAGAATAAGTTGATACTGCAGTCTTTAAATGTATAAAACCTTCATAATGCACAAGTTGAACGTGCATCAGAGTGAAAGATGTCATTTAACATGATTGATGGAGGTGCATTACGCGTATTTTTGCGTTCACACTGAGTTATAATCTTTAAAATGTGACTTTAAAGTATGAAATCAAGCCTTTGCGTTAATTGTTGCGATCGCAGCATCGCTAAATCCTGGAGGGACTGGATAATGGATGGACGTCTCAACAGCTCAATAAACATGAGGAACCACTGCCTTGCCTCTGAGCAGATGAGTTAAATGACTTAAACCTTTCGCTGCTGCTGATATTTTCACATATTTGTTGCTGTTCAGGTGCACAGGAAGATAAATGGTTGCAGGAGTTGCATCTGATTTTACTGTGATAACATAAACTGCACATTCCAAGTATTTATAGTGTCCATATGATAAATGTTGCTGCTATCTATGCTACAGTTCACCAGCAGTTACTACATGATATATATAAAATAAACCCAAAGAACACATCGGCGTCTCGTGGAGGCTCTTGAACGGGCCCGGCGGTCTACTTGATGCCGACCAGCATGTGGATCCACCAGTTGGCCTGCACCGTCCAGCCCAGCTGCTCGCACTTGGAGATCTGCTGGAGGAAGTGCTCCCTGGCCTCGGCCTCGGTCTGCTCCTCCTGCAGCGCCTCCCGCAGGTAGCGCATGTCCTCTGCGGCGCTCAGCTCCGGGATGCCGGTGAGCAGCATCAGGGAGAACAGGGTGACCAGCAGACGGGAGTGGGAGCGCAGGGAGAGGTAGGCCTGGGTGCAGGTGTCCTGAGACAAGGCAGGTAAAAGGTATGAAGAAAGATAACAGGCTAACTGTTAGAAGAAAACTTAGATGTCACTTATCAGCTCACTCAAGATTTATTTAATAGGAGGAACCAGCGTAACTGATTCCTCACATATATGCTCCTCACGTAGTATCTCTTAAACTCACATGTGTTCTTGCTCTCTGCTACTTCCTTATTAGGTAACGGGCAGCCGTTGAGCCGCCGCTCTCTGTAGTTTTGAAATGTATGTAAACTGCTCCGAGCAGGGACTGCCCCTGCTCGGGTTTCTCTGTGTAACCCAGCTTTTGTATAAATAAAGGAACAAGGAACTGCTCAGCGCGACTCTGTCTTGGTAGATTGTACTGAGCAGGGTGCCCTTTGTACAAAGAATCTCTCTGTGTCTGACTCTATTGATTATTCTCCTAACAGGTCATGAGGCGATCGGGGATCCTCTCCTGACATTAAAACTTGGTCCTTCGAGCCGGATGGTCAATCAGGGCGACTGGCGAGAAGCTCTCCGACCTGCAGTCCGTCGACGGCCAGTCACCAGGTGACTGATAAGTCCTCGGCCGTGAATTCGGTCCGTGGCCAGGGTTAGAACCGGATCTTCGGGTTACCCTGGTTGATCGTCCGAACAACGGAGACAATAGAGTGAGTATAAGACACATAAAGAGAGTGTTTGGGTTTTTGAGGGATTTTGACCATAGTTAAAAAAAAATTCCTGATTGGACAAGGACATTTAAGAGGAGTGGCTCCTCATAAGTTTGGTTTGGAACCAAAGATACAGTACTGAAATAAGTAAAATTGGACAAGGACATTTAAGAGGAGTGGCTCCTCATAAGTACTGAAATAAGTAAAATAAAACTGCGCAGGAGGACTGGGTCCTCATAGGGAATAAAGTAATTTTCCCGGATGAGAATGTGGTTTTTGTGTGAATGAAGGTAAGACTATTATAAGAACATAGGAAGTTCTTGTCTACCTTATTTTTCTTTTATTCTTGGAAGACTGAAGTATACATGAGGATTTGAGTCAGCTTTCCCCGCACTGTATTAGTCAGTGTAGAAGCTTGGGAGATCCACTGCACTCACTTTCTCTCATATGTAAGAAACTCTTCCTTGAAAATCATAGTGAATAAATGACAGAAAATTCTAGTGAATTGATAGTAGTAAGTTTTGTAAGTTCGAACAAAGACAAACCAAAAAAAAAAGAGAATACTTTTGGACAGATCGTTCAACTCCCATAGTACATTGTACACATTGTGAAATATATCTTGCCCCAAGTGAGAATATAACTAGGACAGCAGAAGTAATTCTATTAGAAGAAGCCGAAGAATTAATGTTTAGAATTGACTGTTTAAATATCCAGTAAAAGTACAAAATGGGAGGTAGTGAAAGTAAGGAATACACCAAAGAAATATTAGGATTATAAGTGCAACTAAAAACAGAAATCAGTCAAGAGAAAGGGAGGAAGAAAAGAAAATGCGAAAGAGAGTATAAACACAGTGAGGAATGGCTAGCGGAAAGCCAGAAGAGAGATGTGAAAAGAGAGGAAAGAAAAAAAAAAAAGAAGTTGCAAAAGAAGACAGCAAATATCATGAGCATAGGCGTGAAGGCAGATGAGGAAACTCAGGCGAGTAAACCACGAGCCCGTGACCTTGACAGAGAAAGGAATGGTGAGGCAGCTGCAGAGCCTGCACCACAAGATAAGAGCGACAAACAGTTAGATTTAGAAAGAAGAAAAAAAAAGAAAAAACAACTCAGACGGGGATGGAAATACAGTACCACCCCAGATACAAAGACTCTGTATCCCAACCAAATGTTAGAAAAAACATTAAGAAAAATACAGAGGTGACTATAATGGTGATACTGACCGTCAGAAAATGACTCAGACATCTCAGAATGCGACTACTGTGGTCCAACTCCTGGTCAGTACCCACTCGTGGAAGTAGCTAACCCACGATTTGGTATAGACCGTGGAGAAGGTCAAGGAGCCGACCCAGACAGAACTATACATGTTTATAGACCATGGAGTGCCCATGACCGTAAAAAAGCAACGCAAGATGCCAGCCACCCATCATCAGGACAGGGTGGAGCAGATGATTTTATAAGCAAAATGAGAGGGATTGCACAAAGTTACAGGCTGTAGAACAAGCAACCCATGCAGCAGATGTCATTAAACGCCAACAACAAGGCAATTACGTTAGCACTGAAACGGCAGGCGTCATAGCATATCAAAGCAGACCACACCAATATCGTGGCAGAGGCCGTGGACGTGGACGTGGACGTGGTGGCTATAGGCCCCAAGACAACAGATACCAAGATTATGAATATCAAAGAAACAAAGATCGAAAAGAAAACAGGTGTTTTAACTGTCACAAACCTGGACACCTGGCAAAAGACTGCCCTAGTGAACAAAGAGCATGACTAGAAAAAACAGAGACAGAGAAATCAGTGAGCACTGAAGACTCAATAAAACACCAAGGTCAAAATAGAGGGGAAGAAAACAATGAACTACATTTAGACATACATAATCTACTGCAAATGAGTTCACAGGACACATCGCCAATGAGAAAACTAAGTTTTAATGGTAAAGATTTTAACTGTTTATGTGATACTGGAGCATGTACAACAGTACTCAGATATGCTCCCCCAAAAATGCAGTTATCAAACAAACAGGTTTGGGTAAAGTCGGCATCAGGCCATGTAACTTCCCTCAGAATGACAAAACCAGTAAATATAGTAGACATTGAAACAGGGACGCATGTGCGTGTACCAATTCTAGTGGATCCCGGCTGTCCACTCAATTTATTAGGGAGAGATGTTATGGTCCAAATGAAAATGACCGTGAGACCCTCAAAGGATGGAAAAATGACAGCAGAAGTTGATCCACCAGAACACACCAAAAATACCTATCTAATAAAGGGGGAAGGAGTTCCCCACTATTACTGGTCATTAGACATGACAGATCAAGACATGGCGAAATCACTGTTAGACCAGGCGACAACACAGCACATGCTGATGACAGGTGGCATACAGAACTTAGATGTTCTCAACCCTGATCAGCTACACTGTACGCTTAGGTACAAACAAGAACCAGGTCCAGATACACCCTATAACGACCTGGTTCACAAATTAAAAAACCCTACAACGATGTGCCTTAATCACATAATTGTATCTAAATCGGGTCAGTCATGTGTGTCAGTCACTCTCAATCCAAAACAACAAGCTGTCAACCGAAACCAGTATCCGCATGTATCTCTAACTAAACATAATGCCCAACAATGGAAAAATATGCACCAACTAGTCCTCAGAGAACAGCAAGAAACGTTCTCACCACCTGATGCAACAGGTTGGCAGACAGGAAAACATAGTGGAATGCGGAGATTTGTTTTAAACACGTATGTCGCAGTGACACCACAGACACACATGGACGAAGCCTGACAGATAACAGTACACACCTATGTACTGACAGCAGAAGAGAAAGCTGATCTGCAAGACATACCAGATTCCCTATGGTCCAAAGGCGCTACAGATGTCGGCCTTATACTAAATTATCCTCCAGTAAAAGTCGAAACGAAGCATAATGCCTATCCGATAGTACGCCAGTATCCGCTGTCAACAGAGGCAGAAAAAGGTATAGAACCTGTAATTATGGACATGATTAGGGCAGGAATATTAGTTGAAACAAAGAATCCTAAGTGTTTAACCCCAATTTTCCCAGTTAAGAAAGCTACGAAAGGCTGGAGAATGATACAAGATTTGAGAGCCGTAAACGAAATAGTTGAAACAGAGCCAGTAGAAGTAGCGAATCCACACACACTTATGAACAACATTTCACCCAAGGACAAATGGTTCACTGTAATAGACTTATCTAATGCATTCTTTTCTATCCCAGTCCACACAGACTCTCAAGGACTGTTTGCTTTTAGATACAAAAACAAGACTTACACTTATACTAGGTTACCTCAAGGGTTCACAAACAGCCCCACACTATATTCACAAGCATTACAGGCCTCCATGCAGAAGTGTGTGAGCCTGCGGAAGGGACAGTATTTGTTGTATGTTGATGACATTCTGGTCACAGGGCATGATAGAGAATCATGCATGATTAATACTAAAACGGTATTAAAACACTTACAACAGGAGGGACATAAAGTCTCTCAAGAAAAGATTCAATATTGTAAACAAAAGGTGAAGTATTTAGGACATATTATTACAGCGGAAGGCAAGCTTTTAGACCCAAAGAGACAATTAGTGGTACAAAACACACCCCGACCAGAGACAAAGCAACAAATGATGTCCTTTTTGGGACTTTGCAATTACTGCAGAACCTGGATTCCAGGTTACACGAGCATTGTTCAACTGCTTCAGGAGGCTATATATGGAAAAAACATGGCGATGAAAGACAAAATCACCTGGACTACAGAACTGGAAGAAGCGTTCTGCAAACTAAAGTGTGCATTGCAAACTCAGACTATGCTGCACCGTCCAAATTATGACTCACCATTTTTTCTGATGGTTACTAGTAAAAATGGCTACATGAGTGCAGCGTTGACAAAAAAAATTAGGAGATAAGCATAGGCCCCCGGCCTACTACTCTAAAAAGCTAGACCCTGTAGCGTCAGGACAACCATCCTGCGTACAGTTGGTCATGGCCGCAGCAGAAGCAGTAGAACAAAGCTCAGATATAGTGTTGACACATACACTAACAGTAATGAGTAGTTGCAATATCCCTCTAATATTGCTGCAAACACCTTTGCCGTTCGTCACACATGCTAGGCTGCTAAGTCTCATAGCCACACTTATCTCACAGTCACATATCTCCTTTGCTGTGAGAAAAGGATTGCTTATATCATCATGTTTAGCAACAGCTGAGGATGGTTCACCACACGATTGTAAGGCCCATATAGAAGCAGAAACGAAACCACGTGTTGATGTTACAGCTACCCCAAAACCGGGTCAACACCATGTTTTTGTCGACGGTTCGGCAAGCAAAGACTCTCTAGGACGAAACAGAGTAGGTTATGCCATAACAACAGCTACATCTGTTTTAGAATCAGGCAAATTACCAACTTCCTACTCAGCTCAGACTGCAGAACTGCACGCTGTTACACAAGCATGTAAACTCATGGCAGGAAAACCGCTATGTATTTGGACAGACAGTCAATACGTGCATGATTCAGTGCATTACTACGCACAAGTCTGGGCACGTAGAGGACTGACGTCCGCTGTTGGAAAGCCATTAACTCATAGTGGAAAAATGCTAGAACTTTTGGAAGCAGTTAAATTACCCACATCACTCTCATTATGTAAATGTAAAGCACACCAAAAAGATGACTCAGAGGTCACCAAAGGCAACAACTTAACAGATGTAACCGTGAAACAAGCAGCACAACAAGATACAGACGATGATATTCTGCTAGCAGAACAAACTGACATAGACATGCAAATTCTTAAAGAATCACAAACATCAGCCTCAGTTGCAGAACAGAAATCTTGGCATAACAGAGGTGCCACAATTAAAGACGATATTTATTACATTGACAACAAACCAATCCTACCTAAATCCCTACATGATGCCGCATGTTTAGTGAGCCATGGGAATACCCATGTCTCAACAGGAGGGATGGTAACACATGTTAACAAATACTACTATACTATAAATTTCGAAACTTCAGCAAAACTTTTTGTTAACAAGTGCATGATATGCCTAAAACATAATTCTCAAGGAAACATGAGACCAAAGCGTGGACAGTTTCCAAAACCAGATCATCCGTTTCATACCATACACATGGACTTCATAGAATTAAGCGAATCTAGAGAAGGGAAATATGCGCTAGTTAT
>JAMOIN010001704.1:0-30411 GCA_024666655.1 Dascyllus trimaculatus | reverse complement strand
TTTACAAACTCATCAACTAATCTGACGGCACGGTTGTTAGGCCCAACAATACCTGGACCATTGAAACTATGTGCTAAGAAGGGTGGAGTTGGCTAGAAATGGTGCCATTCAGTATTTACTGTAGTCAAATGTGTTGAAGAAACACCAGACTTGCTGTGATGGAGACCCTGCACAGAGGAAAGCAATGCCATGATCTGGACAATGAAAGAGGCAAGTACGGAAGACTGCTCATTAGATGTGTGTCTGTCTCATTGGCCCAACTTGAATATGAACTTGTCTTTGAATTCAGTAAGTGCATCTTGTTGGGGCGCTTGTACATGACAAATGCTCTGGACCCTAAGTGAAGATAGATGTGATGCGTATGACATGCAGATCAACTCAAAGGGAGACACTGATGGTTCTTGTGTTCATAAGTGCTTCTCTTTGGGGTTGTTTTGTGTGTGACTTGTTCAGCTATTTTAAATGAGCACATCATTTCATCAGCTGCTCACCAACATTACTCTAACACAAGCACTGACTTGACGTGTGATAACAGTAAGTGCTAATTTTTAGGGTAGTGTTGCTGTCAAAAACTGTCTTGACAAAATGTTGATTTTTTTGAAGGATGAAGAGGAGCCTTTTGTTGTGTGAAGAAGACCTTTGTAAATCGTTTGTATTCCCCTAACTTGAGCACTGACTTGACTGTTGAACTGAGTAAGTGCTACTTGTTGGGGCAGTTTGAACTGGCCCAAACAACTTTGTATGTGAATTTTGGATATACATGAATGTGAGTCAAACTCAGACAACCTCAAAGGAACCACTCATGATTGTTGTATTCACAAGTGCTTCTCTTTGGTGTTGTCTTGGTTGTGAGAAAGGCCTTGATCATCCATTGATCAGATAGCACTATACAATCAAACCAACCGATACTAACGCTCAAAATGCGCTTTAGGCTTTTAACATTCCATGGTGGATCATATCATGGCTTGGAGATGGTTATTAATATTACCCTAACAGGAGCACTGACTGTGATTTTCCATGCAGCAAGTGCTTCTTGTTGGGGTAGTGATTTTAACCTGTATATCTAAGCATTCATTTGAAATACACTGCAGCTTGATTCACATTGTTTGATTAAAGTAATGGACGAGCTTTGGAGCTGTTATGTCATTTTGTACTGAATCCCAGTGTTAATTTGACAGGTTTTTACTGTTGATTGAAATGCAGTGACACAGTGTTTGAGAAGCCATTTTGACATCTTCTTGAACGCACGTGTTGGATTTAGTGTTGACTTTCAAGCCAACTTTATTCTGTTCTCAAGAAATTTGAATGGACATCCAAGTGGAGACTTTCCAAAGGCAACAAGCTGCATTAAGTAAGTTCTCCCCTTTATTCTCTCAATTGACATTGCTCTCTGGAAATGTTGATGGTGCTCCAAGTGTGAACAGAGAAATGGTCAGACATTGCTGGTATTCATCTGATTGAAACCTTTTTGCAAGCTCATCAACTAATCTGATGGCACGGTCGTTAGGCTCAACAATACCTGGACCATTGAAACTATGTGCTAAACAGGGCGGAGTTGGCTAGAAATGGTGCCATTCAGTATTTAAGATGGCCAAATGTGTTGAAGAAACACCAGACTTGCTGTGATGGAGACCCTGCACAGAGGAAAGCAATGCCATCATCTGGACTAAGGAAGATGCAAGTAAGGAAGACTGCTCATTAGATGTGTGTCTGTCTCATTGGCCCAACATTAAGCATTAACTTGTCTTTGAATTCAGTAAGTGCATGTTGTTGGGGCGCTTGTACATGACAAATGCTCTGGACTGTAAGTGAAGATAGATGTGATGCGTATGACATGCAGATCAGCTCAAAGGGAGACACTGATGGTTCTTGTGTTCATAAGTGCTTCTCTTTGGGGTTGCTTTGTGTGTGACTTCTACAGCAATTTTAAATGAGCACATCATTTCATCAGCTGCTCACCAACATTACTCTAACACAAGCACTGACTTGATGTGTGATAACAGTAAGTGCTAATTGTTGGGGTAGTATTGATGTCAAAAATTGTCTTGACTTCACAAAGTTTTGATTTCTGAAGAATGAACAAGAGTTCTGGTTATGTGAAGAAGAGCTTTGTAAGTCATTTGTATTCCCCTAACTTGAGCACTGACTTGACTGTTGAACTAAGTAAGTGCTACTTGTTGGGGCAGTTTGAACTGATCCAAGCAACTTTCTATGTGAATTTTGAATATACTTGAATGTGAGTCAAACTCAGACAACCTCAAAGGAACCACTCATGATTTTTGTATTCACAAGTGCTTCTCTTTGGGGATGTCTTGGTTGTGACAAAGGCCTTCATCATCCATACATCAGATAGCACCTTTCTTGAGTTTTAACATTCCATGGTGGAACATATCATGGCGTGGAGATGGTTATTAATATGACCCTAACAGGAGCACTGACTGTGATTTTCCATGCAGCAAGTGCTTCTTGTTGGGGTGCTGTTTTTAACCTGTGAATCAGCTCATGCTTAGTCAAAGCATTGATTTGAAATACACTTCAGATTGACTCACATTCTTTGATCAAAGCAATGGCAAGGGCTTTGAAGTTGGTATAATATTTAGGACTGAAACCCATTGTGCATTTGACCGATTTGTACTTTTGATTGAAATGCAGTGACAGAGTGTTTGAGACGCAACTTTGACATTTACTTGAACGTCCATGTAGTATTTAGTGTTCACTTTCAAGCCAACTTTTTTCTATTGTTCTCAAGAAATGTGAATGGACATCCAAGGGACTCTTTCCAAAGGTAACAAGCTGCATCACGTAAGTGCCCCTTTTTTCCTCTCAGTTGATATTGCTCTCTGGAAATGTTGATGGTGATCCAAGTCTGAACAGAGAAATGGCCAGACATTGCTTGTAATCATCTGATTGAAACCTTTTTACAAACTCATCAACTTATCTGATGGCACAGTCGTTAGGCTCAACAATACCTGGACCATTGAAACTATGTGCTAAATAGGGCGGAGTTGGCTGGAAATGGTGCCATTCAGTATTTAAGATGGCCAAATGTGTTGAAGAAACACCAGACTTGCTGTGATGGAGACCCTGCACAGAGGAAAGCTATGCCATCATCTGGTTTATGGAAGAGACAAGTAAGGAAGACTGCTCATTAGATGTGTGTTTGTGTCTTTGGCCCAACATTAAGCATTGACTTGTCTTTGAATTCAGTAAGTGCATCTTGTTGGGGCGCTTGTACATGACAAATGCTCTGGACCCTAAGTGAAGATAGATGTGATGCGTATGACATGCAGATCAACTCAAAAGGGAGACACTGATGGTTCTTGTGTTCATAAGTGCTTCTCTTTGGGGTTGTTTTGTGTGTGACTTGTTCAGCATTTTAAATGATCAAATCATTTCATCAGCTGCTCACCAACATGAGTCTAACACAAGCACTGACTTGGCGTGTGAATACAGTAAGTGCTAATTGTTGGAGAAGTATTGATGTCAAAAATTGTCTTCAGTTGAAAATATGTTCATTTTTCAAAGTTGAAGGGTAGTCCTGGTTGCATTAACAAGACATTTGTAAGTCGTTTGTATTCCCCTAACTTGAGCACTGACTTGACTGTTGAACTGAGTAAGTGCTACTTGTTGGGGCAGTTTGCACTGACCAAAGCAACTTTGTATGTGAATTTTGGATATACTTAAATGTGAGTCAAACTCAGACAACCTCAAAGGAACCACTCATGATTTTTGTATTCACAAGTGTTTCTCTTTGGGGTTGTCTTGGATGTGACAAAACCTTTGATCATCCATAGATCAGATAGCACCTTTTTGAGTTTTAACATTCCATGGAGGATCATATCATGGCTTGGAGATGGTTATTAATATGACCCTAACAGGAGCACTGACTGTGTTTTTCCATGCAGCAAGTGCTTTTTGTTGGGGTGATGTTTTTAACCTGTGCATCGGCTCATTCTTAGTTCCGACATTAATTTGACATACACTTGTCTTGACTTGCCAAAATTTTGATTTTTTAAGGATGAAGAGGAGACCTGGTTGTATGAACAACACATTTGTAAGTCATTTGTATTCCCCTAACTTGAGCACTGACTTGATTGTTGAACTAAGTAAGTGCTCCTTGTTGGGGCAGTTTGAACTGACCAAAGCAACTTTGTATGTGAATTTCGGATATACTTGAATGTGAGTCAAACTCAGACAACCTCAAAGGAACCACTCATGATTTTTGTATTCACAAGTGCTTCTCTTTGGGGTTGTCTTGGTTGTGACAAATGCCTTGATCATCCATAGATCAGATAGCACCTTCTTGAGTTTTAACATTCCATGGTGGATCATATCATGGCTTGGAGATGGTTATTAATATGACCCTAACAGGAACACTGACTGTTTTTCAATGCAGCAAGTGCTTCTTGTTGGGGTGATGTCATTAACCTGTGCATCAGTCCAAGCTTAGTCTAATCATTGATTTAAAATACATTTGTCTTGAGTTGCCAGAATGCTGAGTTTTCAAGGATGAAGAGGAGTCCTGGTTGTAGGAACAAGACATTTGCAAGTCGTTTGTATTCCCCTAACTTGAGCACTGACTTGACTGTTGAACTGAGTAAGTGCTACTTGTTGGGGCAGTTTGAACCGACCCAAGCAACTTTCTATGTGAATTTTGGATATACTTGAATGTGAGTGAAACTCAGACAACCTCAAAGGAACCACTCATGATTTTTGTATTCACAAGTGTTTCTCTTTGGGGTTGTCTTGGATGTGACAAAACCTTTGATCATCCATAGATCAGATAGCACCTTTTTGAGTTTTAACATTCCATGGAGGATCATATCATGGCTTGGAGATGGTTATTAATATGACCCTAACAGGAGCACTGACTGTGTTTTTCCATGCAGCAAGTGCTTTTTGTTGGGGTGATGTTTTTAACCTGTGCATCGGCTCATTCTTAGTTCCGACATTAATTTGACATACACTTGTCTTGACTTGCCAAAATTTTGATTTTTTAAGGATGAAGAGGAGACCTGGTTGTATGAACAACACATTTGTAAGTCATTTGTATTCCCCTAACTTGAGCACTGACTTGATTGTTGAACTAAGTAAGTGCTCCTTGTTGGGGCAGTTTGAACTGACCAAAGCAACTTTGTATGTGAATTTCGGATATACTTGAATGTGAGTCAAACTCAGACAACCTCAAAGGAACCACTCATGATTTTTGTATTCACAAGTGCTTCTCTTTGGGGTTGTCTTGGTTGTGACAAATGCCTTGATCATCCATAGATCAGATAGCACCTTCTTGAGTTTTAACATTCCATGGTGGATCATATCATGGCTTGGAGATGGTTATTAATATGACCCTAACAGGAACACTGACTGTTTTTCAATGCAGCAAGTGCTTCTTGTTGGGGTGATGTCATTAACCTGTGCATCAGTCCAAGCTTAGTCTAATCATTGATTTAAAATACATTTGTCTTGAGTTGCCAGAATGCTGAGTTTTCAAGGATGAAGAGGAGTCCTGGTTGTAGGAACAAGACATTTGCAAGTCGTTTGTATTCCCCTAACTTGAGCACTGACTTGACTGTTGAACTGAGTAAGTGCTACTTGTTGGGGCAGTTTGAACCGACCCAAGCAACTTTCTATGTGAATTTTGGATATACTTGAATGTGAGTGAAACTCAGACAACCTCAAAGGAACCACTCATGATTTTTTTATTCACAAGTGCTTCTCTTTGGGGTTGTCTTGGTTGTGACAAAGGCCTTGAGCATCCATAGATCAGATAGCACCTTCTTGAGTTTAAACATTCCATGGTGGAACATATCATGGCTTGGAGATGGTTATTAATATGACCCTAACAGGAGCACTGACTGTGATTTTCAATGCAGCAAGTGCTTCTTGTTGGGGTGCTGTTTTTAACCTGTGCATCAGCTCATGCTTAGTCAAAGCATTGATTTGAAATACACTTCAGATTGACTCACATTCTTTGATCAAAGTAATGGCAAGGGCTTTGAAGTTGGTATAATATTTAGGACTGAAACCCATTGTGCATTTGACCGATTTGTACTTTTGATTGAAATGCAGTGACAGAGTGTTTGAGAGGCAATTTTGACATTTACTTGAACGTCCATGTAGTATTTAGTGTTCACTTTCAAGCCATCTTTTTTCTATTGTTCTCAAGAAATGTGAATGGAGATCCAAGGGACACTTTCCAAAGGCAACAAGTTGAATGAAGGAAGCTCTCCTCTATTCCTCTGAATTGATGCTGCTCTGTGGAAATGTTGATTATGCTCCAAGTGGTAAGCAAGAAATGGGCAGACATTGCTGGTAATCATCTCATTGAAACCTTTTTGCAAACTCATCAACTAATCCGATAGCACGGCCGTTAGGCTCAACAATACCTGGACCATTGAAACTATGTGCTAAATAGGGCGGAGTTGGCTAGAAATGGTGCCATTCAGTATTTAAGATGGCCAAATGTGTTGAAGAAACACCAGACTTGCTGTGATGGAGACCCTGCACAGAGGAAAGCAATGCCATCATCTGGACTTAAGGAAGAGGCAAGTAAGGAAGACTGCTCATTAGATGTGTGTCTGTCTCATTGGCCCAACATTAAGCATTAACTTGTCTTTGAATTCAGTAAGTGCATGTTGTTGGGGCGTTTGTACATGACAAATGCTCTGGACTGTAGGTGGAGAAAGATGTGATGCGTATGACATGCAGATCAGCTCAAAAGGGAGACACTGATGGTCCTTGTGTTCATAAGTGCTTCTCTTTGGGGTTGTTTTGTGTGTGACTTGTTCAGCATTTTAAATGAGCACATCATTTCATCAGCTGCTCACCAACATTAGTCTAACACAAGCACTGACTTGACGTGTGAATACAGTAAGTGCTAATTGTTGGAGAAGTATTGATGTCAAAAATTGTCTTCAGTTGAAAAAATGTTCACTTTTCAAAGATGAAGGGGAGTCCTGGTTGCATTAACAAGACATTTGCAAGTCGTTTGTATTCGCCTAACTTGAGCACTGACTTGACTGTTGAACTGAGTAAGTGCTACTTGTTGGGGCAGTTTGAACTGACCAAAGCAACTTTGTATGTGAATTTTGGATATACATGAATGTGAGTCAAACTCAGACAACCTCAAAGGAACCACTCATGATTTTTGTATTCACAAGTGCTTCTCTTTGGGGTTGTCTTGGTTGTGACAAATGCCTTGATCATCCATAGATCAGATAGCACCTTCTTGAGTTTTAACATTCCATGGTGGATCATATCATGGCTTGGAGATGGTTATTAATATGACCCTAACAGGAACACTGACTGTTTTTCAATGCAGCAAGTGCTTCTTGTTGGGGTGATGTCATTAACCTGTGCATCAGTCCAAGCTTAGTCTAATCATTGATTTAAAATACATTTGTCTTGAGTTGCCAGAATGCTGAGTTTTCAAGGATGAAGAGGAGTCCTGGTTGTAGGAACAAGACATTTGCAAGTCGTTTGTATTCCCCTAACTTGAGCACTGACTTGACTGTTGAACTGAGTAAGTGCTACTTGTTGGGGCAGTTTGAACCGACCCAAGCAACTTTCTATGTGAATTTTGGATATACTTGAATGTGAGTGAAACTCAGACAACCTCAAAGGAACCACTCATGATTTTTTTATTCACAAGTGCTTCTCTTTGGGGTTGTCTTGGTTGTGACAAAGGCCTTGAGCATCCATAGATCAGATAGCACCTTCTTGAGTTTAAACATTCCATGGTGGAACATATCATGGCTTGGAGATGGTTATTAATATGACCCTAACAGGAGCACTGACTGTGATTTTCAATGCAGCAAGTGCTTCTTGTTGGGGTGCTGTTTTTAACCTGTGCATCAGCTCATGCTTAGTCAAAGCATTGATTTGAAATACACTTCAGATTGACTCACATTCTTTGATCAAAGTAATGGCAAGGGCTTTGAAGTTGGTATAATATTTAGGACTGAAACCCATTGTGCATTTGACCGATTTGTACTTTTGATTGAAATGCAGTGACAGAGTGTTTGAGAGGCAATTTTGACATTTACTTGAACGTCCATGTAGTATTTAGTGTTCACTTTCAAGCCATCTTTTTTCTATTGTTCTCAAGAAATGTGAATGGAGATCCAAGGGACACTTTCCAAAGGCAACAAGTTGAATGAAGGAAGCTCTCCTCTATTCCTCTGAATTGATGCTGCTCTGTGGAAATGTTGATTATGCTCCAAGTGGTAAGCAAGAAATGGGCAGACATTGCTGGTAATCATCTCATTGAAACCTTTTTGCAAACTCATCAACTAATCCGATAGCACGGCCGTTAGGCTCAACAATACCTGGACCATTGAAACTATGTGCTAAATAGGGCGGAGTTGGCTAGAAATGGTGCCATTCAGTATTTAAGATGGCCAAATGTGTTGAAGAAACACCAGACTTGCTGTGATGGAGACCCTGCACAGAGGAAAGCAATGCCATCATCTGGACTAAGGAAGAGGCAAGTAAGGAAGACTGCTCATTAGATGTGTGTCTGTCTCATTGGCCCAACATTAAGCATTAACTTGTCTTTGAATTCAGTAAGTGCATGTTGTTGGGGCGTTTGTACATGACAAATGCTCTGGACTGTAGGTGGAGAAAGATGTGATGCGTATGACATGCAGATCAGCTCAAAAGGGAGACACTGATGGTCCTTGTGTTCATAAGTGCTTCTCTTTGGGGTTGTTTTGTGTGTGACTTGTTCAGCATTTTAAATGAGCACATCATTTCATCAGCTGCTCACCAACATTAGTCTAACACAAGCACTGACTTGACGTGTGAATACAGTAAGTGCTAATTGTTGGAGAAGTATTGATGTCAAAAATTGTCTTCAGTTGAAAAAATGTTCACTTTTCAAAAATGAAGGGGAGTCCTGGTTGCATTAACAAGACATTTGCAAGTCGTTTGTATTCGCCTAACTTGAGCACTGACTTGACTGTTGAACTGAGTAAGTGCTACTTGTTGGGGCAGTTTGAACTGACCAAAGCAACTTTGTATGTGAATTTTGGATATACATGAATGTGAGTCAAACTCAGACAACCTCAAAGGAACCACTCATGATTTTTGTATTCACAAGTGCTTCTCTTTGGGGTTGTCTTGGATGTGACAAAACCTTTGATCATCCATAGATCAGATAGCACCTTTTTGAGTTTTAACATTCCATGGAGGATCATATCATGGCTTGGAGATGGTTATTAATATGACCCTAACAGGAGCACTGACTGTGTTTTTCCATGCAGCAAGTGCTTTTTGTTGGGGTGATGTTTTTAACCTGTGCATCAGCTCATTCTTAGTTCCGACATTAATTTGAAATACACTTGTCTTGACTTGCCAAAATTTTGATTTTTTAAGGATGAAGAGGAGTCCTGGTTGTATGAACAAATTTGTAAGTCGTTTGTATTCCCCTAACATGAGCACTGACTTTACTGTTGAACTAAGTAAGTGCTACTTGTTGGGGCAGTTTGAACTGACCCAAGCAACTTTGTATGTGAATTTCGGATATACTTGAATGTGAGTCAAACTCAGACAACCTCAAAGGAACCACTCATGATTTTTGAGTTCACAAGTGCTTCTCTTTGGGGTTGTCTCGGTTGTGACAAAGGCCTTGATCATCCATAGATCAGATAGCACCTTCTTGAGTTCTAACATTCCATGGTGGATCATATCATGGCTTGGAGATGGTTATAAATATGACCCTAACAGGAGCACTGACTGTGCTTTTCCATGCAGCAAGTGCTTCTTGTTGGGGTGATGTCATTAACCTGTGCATCAGTCCAAGCTTAGTCTAATCATTGATTTGAAATACACTTGTCTTGAGTTGCCAAAATCTTGATTGGTCAAGCATGAAGAGGAGTCCTGGTTGTGTGAACAGTACCTTTGTAAGTCGTTTGTATTCCCCTAACTTGAGCACTGACTTGACTGTTGAACTGAGTAAGTGCTACTTGTTGGGGCAGTTTGCACTGACCCAAGCAACTTTGTATGTGAATTTCGGATATACTTGTATGTGAGTCAAACTCAGACAAAGACAACCTCAAAGGAACCACTCATGATTTTTGTGTTCACAAGTGCTTCTCTTTGGGGTTGTCTTGGTTGTGACAAAGGCCTTGATCATCCATAGATAAGATAGCACCTTCTTGAGTTTTAACATTCCATGGTGGATCATATCATGGCTTGGAGATTGTTATTAATATGACCCTAACAGGAGCACTGACTGTTTTTCAATGTAGCAAGTGCTTCTTGTTGGGGTGATGTCATTAACCTGTGCATCAGTCCAAGCTTAGTCGAATCATTGATTTGAAATACACTTGTCTTGAGTTGCCAAAATCTTGATTCTTAAAGGATGAACAGTCCTGGTTGTATGAACAAGAAATTTGTAAGTCGTTTGTATTCCCCTAACTTGAGCACTGACTTGATTGTTGAACTCGGTAAGTGCTACTTGTTGGGGCAGTTTGCACTGACCAAAGCAACTTTGTATGTGAATTTTGGATATACTTAAATGTGAGTCAAACTCAGACAACCTCAAAGGAACCACTCATGATTTTTGTGTTCACAAGTGCTTCTCTTTGGGGTTGTCTTGGTTGTGACAAAGGCCTTGATCATCCATAGATCATATAGCACCTTTTTGAGTTTTAACATTCCATGGTGGATCATATCATGGCTTGGAGATGGTTATTAATATGACCCTAACAGGAGCACTGACTGTGCCTTTCAATGCAGCAAGTGCTTCTCGTTGGGGTCATGTCATTAACCTGTGCATCAGTCCAAGCTTAGTCGAATCATTGATTAAAAATGCACTTGTCTTGAGTTGCCAGAATGCTGAGTTTTCAAGCATGAAGAGGAGTCCTGGTTGTATGAACAACACATTTGCAAGACGTTTGTATTCCCCTAACTTGAGCACTGACTTTACTGTTGAACTAAGTAAGTGCTACTTGTTGGGGCAGTTTGAACTGACCCAAGCAACTTTGTATGTGAATTTCGGATATACTTGAATGTGAGTCAAACTCAGACAACCTCAAAGGAACCACTCATGATTTTTGTGTTCACAAGTGCTTCTCTTTGGGGTTGTCTTGGTTGTGACAAAGGCCTTGATCATCCATAGATCAGATAGCACCTTCTTGAGTTTTAACATTCCATGGTGGATCATATCATGGCTTGGAGATGGTTATTAATTTGACCCTAAAAAGAGCACTGACTGTGTTTATCAATGCAGCAAGTGCTTCTTGTTGGGGTGATGTCATTAACCTGTGCATCAGCTCATTCTTAATTCCGACATTAATTTGAAATACACTTGTCTTCACTTACCAAAATTTTGATTTTTTAAGGATGAAGAGGAGTCCTGGTTGTATGAACAACACATTTGTAAGTCATTTGTATTCCCCTAACTTGAGCACTGACTTGATTGTTGAACTAAGTAAGTGCTACTTGTTGGGGCAGTTTGAACTGACCAAAGCAACTTTGTATGTGAATTTTGGATATACTTTAATGTGAATCAAACTCAGACAACCTCAAAGGAACCACTCATGATTTTTGAGTTCACAAGTGCTTCTCTTTGGGGTTGTCTCGGTTGTGACAAAGGCCTTGATCATCCATAGATCAGATCGCACCTTCTTGAGTTCTAACATTCCATGGTGGATCATATCATGGCTTGGAGATGGTTATTAATATGACCCTAACAGGAGCACTGACTGTGCTTTTCCATGCAGCAAGTGCTTCTTGTTGGGGTGATGTCATTAACCTGTGCATCAGCTCATTCTTAATTCCGACATTAATCTGAAATACACTTGTATTGACTTGCCAAAATTTTGATTTTTTAAGGATGAAGAGGAGTCCTGGTTGTAAGAACAACACATTTGTAAGTCATTTGTATTCCCCTAACTTGAGCACTGACTTTACTGTTGAACTAAGTAAGTGCTACTTGTTGGGGCAGTTCGAACTGACCCAAGCAACTTTGTATGTGAATTTCAGATATACTTGTATGTGAGTGAAACTCAGACAACCTCAAAGGAACCACTCATGATTTTTGTGTTCACAAGTTGCTTCTCTTTGGGGTTGTCTCGGTTGTGACAAAGGCCTTGATCATCCATAGATCAGATAGCACCTTCTTGAGTTCTAACATTCCATGGTGGATCATATCATGGCTTGGAGATGGTTATTAATATGACCCTAACAGGAGCACTGACTGTGCTTTTCCATGCAGCAAGTGCTTCTTGTTGGGGTGATGTCATTAACCTGTGCATCAGTCCAAGCTTAGTCTAATCATTGATTTGAAATACACTTGTCTTGACTTGCCAAAATCTTGATTGGTCAAGCATGAAGAGGAGTCCTGGTTGTGTGAACAGTACCTTTGTAAGTCGTTTGTATTCCCCTAACTTGAGCACTGACTTGACTGTTGAACTGAGTAAGTGCTACTTGTTGGGGCAGTTTGCACTGACCCAAGCAACTTTGTATGTGAATTTCGGATATACTTGTATGTGAGTCAAACTCAGACAACCTCAAAGGAACCACTCATGATTTTTGTGTTCACAAGTGCTTCTCTTTGGGGTTGTCTTGGTTGTGACAAAGGCCTTGATCATCCATAGATAAGATAGCACCTTCTTGAGTTTTAACATTCCATGGTGGATCATATCATGGCTTGGAGATTGTTATTAATATGACCCTAACAGGAGCACTGACTGTTTTTCAATGTAGCAAGTGCTTCTTGTTGGGGTGATGTCATTAACCTGTGCATCAGTCCAAGCTTAGTCGAATCATTGATTTGAAATACACTTGTCTTGAGTTGCCAAAATCTTGATTGTTAAAGGATGAACAGTCCTGGTTGTATGAACAAGAAATTTGTAAGTCGTTTGTATTCCCCTAACTTGAGCACTGACTTGACTGTTGAACTAAGTAAGTGCTACTTGTTGGGGCAGTTTGAACTGACCCAAGCAACTTTGTATGTGAATTTTGGATATACTTGAATGTGAGTCAAACTCAAGACAACCTCAAAGGAACCACTCATGATTTTTGTGTTCACAAGTGCTTCTCTTTGGGGTTGTCTTGGTTGTGACATAGGCCTTGATCATCCATAGATCAGATAACACCTGTCTTAAGTGTTAACATTCAATGGAGAATCATATCATGGCTTGGAGATGGTTATTAATATGACCCTAACAGGAACACTGACTGTTTTTCAATGCAGCAAGTGCTTCTTGTTGGGGTGATGTCATTAACCTGTGCATCGGCTCATTCTTAGTCGAGGCATTGATTTGACATACACTTGTCTTGAGTTGCTAAAATGTTGATTGTTCGAGGATGAAGAGGAGTCCTGGTTGTATGAACAAGACATTTGTAAGTCGTTTGTATTCCCCTAACTTGAGCACTGACTTGATTGTTGAACTCGGTAAGTGCTACTTGTTGGGGCAGTTTGCACTGACCAAAGCAACTTTGTATGTGAATTTTGGATATACTTAAATGTGAGTCAAACTCAGACAACCTCAAAGGAACCACTCATGATTTTTGTGTTCACAAGTGCTTCTCTTTGGGGTTGTCTTGGTTGTGACAAAGGCCTTGATCATCCATAGATCATATAGCACCTTTTTGAGTTTTAACATTCCATGGTGGATCATATCATGGCTTGGAGATGGTTATTAATATGACCCTAACAGGAGCACTGACTGTGCTTTTCAATGCAGCAAGTGCTTCTCGTTGGGGTTATGTCATTAACCTGTGCATCAGTCCAAGCTTAGTCGAATCATTGATTTAAAATACACTTGTCTTCACTTACCAAAATTTAGATTTTTTAAGGATGAAGAGGAGTCCTGGTTGTATGAACAACACATTTGTAAGTCATTTGTATTCCCCTAACTTGAGCACTGACTTTACTGTTGAACTAAGTAAGTGCTACTTGTTGGGGCAGTTTGCACTGACCCAAGCAACTTTGTATGTGAATTTCAGATATACTTGAATGTGAGTCAAACTCAGACAACCTCAAAGGAACCACTCATGATTTTTGTGTTCACAAGTGCTTCTCTTTGGGGTTGTCTTGGTTGTGACAAAGGCCTTGATCATCCATAGATCATATAGCACCTTTTTGAGTTTTAACATTCCATGGTGGATCATATCATGGCTTGGAGATGGTTATTAATATGACCCTACCAGGAGCACTGACTGTTTTTCAATGCAGCAAGTGCTTCTTGTTGGGATGATGTCATTAACCTGTGCATCGGCTCATTCTTAGTCGAGGCATTGATTTGACATACACTTGTCTTGAGTTGCTAAAATGTTGAATGTTCGAGGATGAAGAGGAGTCCTGGTTGTATGAACAACACATTTGCAAGTCATTTGTATTCCCCTAACTTGAGCACTGACTTGACTGTTGAACTAAGTAAGTGCTACTTGTTGGGGCAGTTTGAACTGACCCAAGCAACTTTGTATGTGAATTTCGGATATACTTGAATGTGAGTCAAACTCAGACAACCTCAAAGGAACCACTCATGATTTTTGTGTTCACAAGTGCTTCTCTTTGGGGTTGTCTTGGTTGTGACAAAGGCCTTGATCATCCATCGATCAGATAGCACCTTCTTGAGTTTTAACATTCCATGGTGGATCATATCATGGCTTGGAGATGGTTATTAATATGACCCTAAAAAAAGCACTGACCTTGTTTATCAATGCAGCAAGTGCTTCTTGTTGGGGTGATGTCATTAACCCGTGCATCAGCTCATTCTTAGTTCCGACATTAATCTGAAATACACTTGTATTGACTTGCCAAAATTTTGATTTTTTAAGGATGAAGAGGAGTCCTGGTTGTATGAACAACACATTTGTAAGTCATTTGTATTCCCCTAACTTGAGCACTGACTTTACTGTTGAACTAAGTAAGTGCTACTTGTTGGGGCAGTTTGAACTGACCAAAGCAACTTTGTATGTGAATTTCAGATATACTTGAATGTGAGTCAAACTCAGACAATCTCAAAGGAACCACTCATGATTTTTGTGTTCACAAGTGCTTCTCTTTGGGGTTGTCTTGGTTGTGACAAAGGCCTTGATCATCCATAGATCATATAGCACCTTTTTGAGTTTTAACATTCCATGGTGGATCATATCATGGCTTGGAGATGGTTATTAATATGACCCTACCAGGAGCACTGACTGTTTTTCAATGCAGCAAGTGCTTCTTGTTGGGATGATGTCATTAACCTGTGCATCAGTCCATGCTTAGTCGAATCATTGATATAAAATGCACTTGTCTTGAGTTGCCAGAATGCTGAGTTTTCAAGGATGAAGAAGAGTCCTGGTTGTATAAACAACACATTTGTAAGACGTTTGTATTCCCCTAACTTGAGCACTGACTTGACTGTTGAACTAAGTAAGTGCTACTTGTTGGGGCAGTTTGCATTGACCCAAGCAACTTTGTATGTGAATTTTGGATATACTTGAATGCGAGTCAAACTCAGACAACCTCAAAGGAACCACTCATGATTTTTGAGTTCACAAGTGCTTCTCTTTGGGGTTGTCTCGGTTGTGACAAAGGCCTTGATCATCCATAGATCAGATAGCACCTTCTTGAGTTCTAACATTCCATGGTGGATCATATCATGGCTTGGAGATGGTTATTAATATGACCCTAACAGGAGCACTGACTGTGCTTTTCCATGCAGCAAGTGCTTCTTGTTGGGGTGATGTCATTAACCTGTGCATCAGTCCAAGCTTAGTCTAATCATTGATTTGAAATACACTTGTCTTGAGTTGCCAAAATCTTGATTGGTCAAGCATGAAGAGGAGTCCTGGTTGTGTGAACAGTACCTTTGTAAGTCGTTTGTATTCCCCTAACTTGAGCACTGACTTGACTGTTGAACTAAGTAAGTGCTACTTGTTGGGGCAGTTTGAACTGACCCAAGCAACTTTGTATGTGAATTTTGGATATACTTGAATGTGAGTCAAACTCAGACAACCTCAAAGGAACCACTCATGATTTTTGTGTTCACAAGTGCTTCTCTTTGGGGTTGTCTTGGTTGTGACAAAGGCCTTGATCATCCATCGATCAGATAGCACCTTCTTGAGTTTTAACATTCCATGGTGGATCATATCATGGCTTGGAGATGGTTATTAATATGACCCTAAAAAGAGCACTGACCTTGTTTATCAATGCAGCAAGTGCTTCTTGTTGGGGTGATGTCATTAACCCGTGCATCAGCTCATTCTTAGTTCCGACATTAATCTGAAATACACTTGTATTGACTTGCCAAAATTTTGATTTTTTAAGGATGAAGAGGAGTCCTGGTTGTATGAACAACACATTTGTAAGTCATTTGTATTCCCCTAACTTGAGCACTGACTTTACTGTTGAACTAAGTAAGTGCTACTTGTTGGGGCAGTTTGAACTGACCCAAGCAACTTTGTATGTGAATTTCGGATATACTTGAATGTGAGTCAAACTCAGACAACCTCAAAGGAACCACTCATGATATTTGTGTTCACAAGTGCTTCTCTTTGGGGTTGTCTTGGTTGTGACAAAGGCCTTGATCATCCATAGATCAGATAGCACCTTCTTGAGTTTTAACATTCCATGGTGGAACACATCATGGCTTGGAGATGGTTATTAATATGACCCTACCAGGAGCACTGACTGTGTTTATCAATGCAGCAAGTGCTTCTTGTTGGGGTGATGTCATTAACCTGTGCATCAGCTCATTCTTAGTTCCGACATTAATTTGAAATACACTTGTCTTGAGTTGCCAAAATGTTGATTTTTAAAGGATGATGAGGAGTCCTGGTTGTATAAACAACACATTTGTAAGACGTTTGTATTCCCCTAACTTGAGCACTGACTTGACTCTTGAACTGAGTAAGTGCTACTTGTTGGGGCAGTTTGAACTGACCAAAGGAACTCTGTATGTGAATTTTGGATATCCTTGAATGTGAGTCAAACTCAGACAACCTCAAAGGAACCACTCATGATGTTTGTGTTCACAAGTGCTTCTCTTTGGGGTTGTCTTGGTTGTGACAAAGGCCTTGATCATCCATAGATCATATAGCACCTTTTCGCGTTTTAACATTCCATGGTGGATCATATCATGGCTTGGAGATGGTTATTAATATGACCCTACCAGGAGCACTGACTGTTTTTCAATGCAGCAAGTGCTTCTTGTTGGGGTGATGTTTTTAACCTGTGCATCAGTCCATGCTTAGTCGAATCATTGATTCAAAATGCACTTGTCTTGAGTTGCCAGAATGCTGAGTTTTCAAGAATGAAGAGGAGTCCTGGTTGTGTGAACAGTACCTTTGCAAGTCGTTTGTATTCCCCTAACTTGAGCACTGACTTGACTGTTGAACTGAGTAAGTGCTACTTGTTGGGGCAGTTTGAACTGACCGAAGCAACTTTGTATGTGAATTTTGGATATACTTGAATGTGAGTCAAACTCAAGACAACCTCAAAGGAACCACTCATGATTTTTGTGTTAACAAGTGCTACTCTTTGGGGTTGTCTTGGTTGTGACAAAGGCCTTGATCATCCATAGATCAGATAGCACCTTCTTGAGTTTTAACATTCCATGGTGGAACACATCATGGCTTGGAGATGGTTATTAATATGACCCTAACAGGAGCACTGACTGTGTTTATCAATGCAGCAAGTGCTTCTTGTTGGGGTGATGTCATTAACCTGTGCATCAGTCCAAGCTTAGTCTAATCATTGATTTGAAATAGACTTGTCTTGAGTTGCCAAAATGTTGATTGTTCAAGGATGAAGAGGAGTCCTGGTTGTGTGAACAGTACCTTTGTAAGTCGTTTGTATTCCCCTAACTTGAGCACTGACTTGACTGTTGAACTAAGTAAGTGCTACTTGTTGGGGCAGATTGCACTGACCCAAGCAACTTTGTATGTGAATTTCGGATATACTTGAATGTGAGTCAAACTCAGACAACCTCAAAGGAACCACTCATGATTTTTGAATTCAAAGGTGCTTCTCTTTGGGGTTGTCTCGGTTGTGACAAAGGCCTTGATCATCCATAGATCAGATAGCACCTTCTTGAGTTTTAACATTCCATGGTGGATCATATCATGGCTTGGAGATGGTTATTAATATGACCCTAACAGGAGCACTGACTGTGCTTTTCCATGCAGCAAGTGCTTCTTGTTGGGGTGATGTCATTAACCTGTGCATCAGTCCAAGCTTAGTCTAATCATTGATTTGAAATACACTTGTCTTGAGTTGCCAAAATGTTGATTTTTCAAGGATGAAGAGGAGTCCTGGTTGTGTGACCAGTACCTTTGTAAGTCGTTTGTATTCCCATTACTTGAGCACTGACTTGACTGTTGAACTAAGTAAGTGCTACTTGTTGGGGCAGTTCGAACTGACCCAAGCAACTTTGTATGTGAATTTTGGATATACTTGAATGTGAGTCAAACTCAAGACAACCTCAAAGGAACCACTCATGATTTTTGTGTTCACAAGTGCTTCTCTTTGGGGTTGTCTTGGTCGTGACAAAGGCCTTGATCATCCATCGATCAGATAGCACCTTCTTGAGTTTTAACATTCCATGGTGGATCATATCATGGCTTGGAGATGGTTATTAATATGACCCTAAAAAGAGCACTGACCTTGTTTATCAATGCAGCAAGTGCTTCTTGTTGGGGTGATGTCATTAACCCGTGCATCAGCTCATTCTTAGTTCCGACATTAATCTGAAATACACTTGTATTGACTTGCCAAAATTTTGATTTTTTAAGGATGAAGAGGAGTCCTGGTTGTATGAACAACACATTTGTAAGTCATTTGTATTCCCCTAACTTGAGCACTGACTTTACTGTTGAACTAAGTAAGTGCTACTTGTTGGGGCAGTTTGCAATGACCCAAGCAACTTTGTATGTGAATTTCGGATATACTTGAATGTGAGTCAAACTCAGACAACCTCAAAGGAACCACTCATGATATTTGTGTTCACAAGTGCTTCTCTTTGGGGTTGTCTTGGTTGTGACAAAGGCCTTGATCATCCATAGATCAGATAGCACCTTCTTGAGTTTTAACATTCCATGGTGGAACACATCATGGCTTGGAGATGGTTATTAATATGACCCTACCAGGAGCACTGACTGTGTTTATCAATGCAGCAAGTGCTTCTTGTTGGGGTGATGTCATTAACCTGTGCATCAGCTCATTCTTAATTCCGACATTAATTTGAAATAGACTTGTCTTGAGTTGCCAAAATGTTGATTTTTAAAGGATGATGAGGAGTCCTGGTTGTATAAACAACACATTTGTAAGACGTTTGTATTCCCCTAACTTGAGCACTGACTTGACTCTTGAACTGAGTAAGTGCTACTTGTTGGGGCAGTTTGAACTGACCAAAGGAACTCTGTATGTGAATTTTGGATATCCTTGAATGTGAGTCAAACTCAGACAACCTCAAAGGAACCACTCATGATGTTTGTGTTCACAAGTGCTTCTCTTTGGGGTTGTCTTGGTTGTGACAAAGGCCTTGATCATCCATAGATCATATAGCACCTTTTCGCGTTTTAACATTCCATGGTGGATCATATCATGGCTTGGAGATGGTTATTAATATGACCCTACCAGGAGCACTGACTGTTTTTCAATGCAGCAAGTGCTTCTTGTTGGGGTGATGTTTTTAACCTGTGCATCAGTCCATGCTTAGTCGAATCATTGATTCAAAATGCACTTGTCTTGAGTTGCCAGAATGCTGAGTTTTCAAGAATGAAGAGGAGTCCTGGTTGTGTCAACAGTACCTTTGCAAGTCGTTTGTATTCCCCTAACTTGAGCACTGACTTGACTGTTGAACTGAGTAAGTGCTACTTGTTGGGGCAGTTTGAACTGACCGAAGCAACTTTGTATGTGAATTTTGGATATCCTTGAATGTGAGTCAAACTCAGACAACCTCAAAGGAACCACTCATGATTTTTGTGTTCACAAGTGCTACTCTTTGGGGTTGTCTTGGTTGTGACAAAGGCCTTGATCATCCATAGATCAGATAGCACCTTCTTGAGTTTTAACATTCCATGGTGGAACACATCATGGCTTGGAGATGGTTATTAATATGACCCTAACAGGAGCACTGACTGTGTTTATCAATGCAGCAAGTGCTTCTTGTTGGGGTGATGTCATTAACCTGTGCATCAGTCCAAGCTTAGTCTAATCATTGATTTGAAATAGACTTGTCTTGAGTTGCCAAAATGTTGATTGTTCAAGGATGAAGAGGAGTCCTGGTTGTGTGAACAGTACCTTTGTAAGTCGTTTGTATTCCCCTAACTTGAGCACTGACTTGACTGTTGAACTAAGTAAGTGCTACTTGTTGGGGCAGATTGCACTGACCCAAGCAACTTTGTATGTGAATTTCGGATATACTTGAATGTGAGTCAAACTCAGACAACCTCAAAGGAACCACTCATGATTTTTGAATTCAAAAGTGCTTCTCTTTGGGGTTGTCTCGGTTGTGACAAAGGCCTTGATCATCCATAGATCAGATAGCACCTTCTTGAGTTTTAACATTCCATGGTGGATCATATCATGGCTTGGAGATGGTTATTAATATGACCCTAACAGGAGCACTGACTGTGCTTTTCCATGCAGCAAGTGCTTCTTGTTGGGGTGATGTCATTAACCTGTGCATCAGTCCAAGCTTAGTCTAATCATTGATTTGAAATACACTTGTCTTGAGTTGCCAAAATGTTGATTTTTCAAGGATGAAGAGGAGTCCTGGTTGTGTGACCAGTACCTTTGTAAGTCGTTTGTATTCCCATTACTTGAGCACTGACTTGACTGTTGAACTAAGTAAGTGCTACTTGTTGGGGCAGTTCGAACTGACCCAAGCAACTTTGTATGTGAATTTTGGATATACTTGAATGTGAGTCAAACTCAAGACAACCTCAAAGGAACCACTCGTGATTTTTGTGTTCACAAGTGCTTGTCTTTGGGGTTGTCTTGGTTGTGACAAAGGCCTTGATCATCCATAGATCAGATTGCACCTTCTTGAGTTTTAACATTCCATGGTGGATCATATCATGGCTTGGAGATGGTTATTAATATGACCCTAACAGGAACACTGACTGTTTTTCAATGCAGCAAGTGCTTCTTGTTGGGGTGATGTCATTAACCTGTGCATAAGTCCATGCTTAGTCGAATCATTGATTTAAAATGCACTTGTCTTGAGTTGCCAGAATGCTGAGTTTTCAAGGATGAAGAGGAGTCCTGGTTGCATGAACAAGACAATTGTAAGACGTTTGTACTCCCCTAACTTGAGCACTGACTTGATTGTTGAACTAAGTAAGTGCTACTTGTTGGGGCAGTTTGAACTGACCAAAGCAACTTTGTATGTGAATTTTGGATATACTTTAATGTGAATCAAACTCAGACAACCTCAAAGGAACCACTTATGATTTTTGTGTTCACAAGTGCTTCTCTTTGTGGTTGTCTTGGTTGTGACATAGGCCTTGATCATCCATAGATCAGATAACACCTGTCTTAAGTGTTAACATTCAATGGAGAATCATATCATGGCTTGGAGATGGTTATTAATATGACCCTAACAGGAGCACTGACTGTGTTTTCCATGCAGCAAGTGCTTCTTGTTTGGGTGATGTCATTAACCCGTGCATCAGCTCATTCTTAGTTCCGACATTAATCTGAAATACACTTGTATTGACTTGCCAAAATTTTGATTTTTTAAGGATGAAGAGGAGTCCTGGTTGTATGAACAACACATTTGTAAGTCATTTGTATTCCCCTAACTTGAGCACTGACTTTACTGTTGAACTAAGTAAGTGCTACTTGTTGGGGCAGTTTGAACTGACCCAAGCAACTTTGTATGTGAATTTCGGATATACTTGAATGTGAGTCAAACTCAGACAACCTCAAAGGAACCACTCATGATATTTGTGTTCACAAGTGCTTCTCTTTGGGGTTGTCTTGGTTGTGACAAAGGCCTTGATCATCCATAGATCAGATAGCACCTTCTTGAGTTTTAACATTCCATGGTGGAACACATCATGGCTTGGAGATGGTTATTAATATGACCCTACCAGGAGCACTGACTGTGTTTATCAATGCAGCAAGTGCTTCTTGTTGGGGTGATGTCATTAACCTGTGCATCAGCTCATTCTTAGTTCCGACATTAATTTGAAATAGACTTGTCTTGAGTTGCCAAAATGTTGATTTTTAAAGGATGATGAGGAGTCCTGGTTGTATAAACAACACATTTGTAAGACGTTTGTATTCCCCTAACTTGAGCACTGACTTGACTCTTGAACTGAGTAAGTGCTACTTGTTGGGGCAGTTTGAACTGACCAAAGGAACTCTGTATGTGAATTTTGGATATCCTTGAATGTGAGTCAAACTCAGACAACCTCAAAGGAACCACTCATGATGTTTGTGTTCACAAGTGCTTCTCTTTGGGGTTGTCTTGGTTGTGACAAAGGCCTTGATCATCCATAGATCATATAGCACCTTTTCGCGTTTTAACATTCCATGGTGGATCATATCATGGCTTGGAGATGGTTATTAATATGACCCTACCAGGAGCACTGACTGTTTTTCAATGCAGCAAGTGCTTCTTGTTGGGGTGATGTTTTTAACCTGTGCATCAGTCCATGCTTAGTCGAATCATTGATTCAAAATGCACTTGTCTTGAGTTGCCAGAATGCTGAGTTTTCAAGAATGAAGAGGAGTCCTGGTTGTGTGAACAGTACCTTTGCAAGTCGTTTGTATTCCCCTAACTTGAGCACTGACTTGACTGTTGAACTGAGTAAGTGCTACTTGTTGGGGCAGTTTGAACTGACCGAAGCAACTTTGTATGTGAATTTTGGATATACTTGAATGTGAGTCAAACTCAAGACAACCTCAAAGGAACCACTCATGATTTTTGTGTTAACAAGTGCTACTCTTTGGGGTTGTCTTGGTTGTGACAAAGGCCTTGATCATCCATAGATCAGATAGCACCTTCTTGAGTTTTAACATTCCATGGTGGAACACATCATGGCTTGGAGATGGTTATTAATATGACCCTAACAGGAGCACTGACTGTGTTTATCAATGCAGCAAGTGCTTCTTGTTGGGGTGATGTCATTAACCTGTGCATCAGTCCAAGCTTAGTCTAATCATTGATTTGAAATAGACTTGTCTTGAGTTGCCAAAATGTTGATTGTTCAAGGATGAAGAGGAGTCCTGGTTGTGTGAACAGTACCTTTGTAAGTCGTTTGTATTCCCCTAACTTGAGCACTGACTTGACTGTTGAACTAAGTAAGTGCTACTTGTTGGGGCAGATTGCACTGACCCAAGCAACTTTGTATGTGAATTTCGGATATACTTGAATGTGAGTCAAACTCAGACAACCTCAAAGGAACCACTCATGATTTTTGAATTCAAAAGTGCTTCTCTTTGGGGTTGTCTCGGTTGTGACAAAGGCCTTGATCATCCATAGATCAGATAGCACCTTCTTGAGTTTTAACATTCCATGGTGGATCATATCATGGCTTGGAGATGGTTATTAATATGACCCTAACAGGAGCACTGACTGTGCTTTTCCATGCAGCAAGTGCTTCTTGTTGGGGTGATGTCATTAACCTGTGCATCAGTCCAAGCTTAGTCTAATCATTGATTTGAAATACACTTGTCTTGAGTTGCCAAAATGTTGATTTTTCAAGGATGAAGAGGAGTCCTGGTTGTGTGACCAGTACCTTTGTAAGTCGTTTGTATTCCCATTACTTGAGCACTGACTTGACTGTTGAACTAAGTAAGTGCTACTTGTTGGGGCAGTTCGAACTGACCCAAGCAACTTTGTATGTGAATTTTGGATATACTTGAATGTGAGTCAAACTCAAGACAACCTCAAAGGAACCACTCGTGATTTTTGTGTTCACAAGTGCTTGTCTTTGGGGTTGTCTTGGTTGTGACAAAGGCCTTGATCATCCATAGATCAGATTGCACCTTCTTGAGTTTTAACATTCCATGGTGGATCATATCATGGCTTGGAGATGGTTATTAATATGACCCTAACAGGAACACTGACTGTTTTTCAATGCAGCAAGTGCTTCTTGTTGGGGTGATGTCATTAACCTGTGCATAAGTCCATGCTTAGTCGAATCATTGATTTAAAATGCACTTGTCTTGAGTTGCCAGAATGCTGAGTTTTCAAGGATGAAGAGGAGTCCTGGTTGCATGAACAAGACAATTGTAAGACGTTTGTACTCCCCTAACTTGAGCACTGACTTGATTGTTGAACTAAGTAAGTGCTACTTGTTGGGGCAGTTTGAACTGACCAAAGCAACTTTGTATGTGAATTTTGGATATACTTTAATGTGAATCAAACTCAGACAACCTCAAAGGAACCACTTATGATTTTTGTGTTCACAAGTGCTTCTCTTTGTGGTTGTCTTGGTTGTGACATAGGCCTTGATCATCCATAGATCAGATAACACCTGTCTTAAGTGTTAACATTCAATGGAGAATCATATCATGGCTTGGAGATGGTTATTAATATGACCCTAACAGGAGCACTGACTGTGTTTTCCATGCAGCAAGTGCTTCTTGTTTGGGTGATGTCATTAACCCGTGCATCAGCTCATTCTTAGTTCCGACATTAATCTGAAATACACTTGTATTGACTTGCCAAAATTTTGATTTTTTAAGGATGAAGAGGAGTCCTGGTTGTATGAACAACACATTTAGAATAGAATAGAATAGAAATACTTTAATAATCCCAGGTCTGGGAAATTATTTTGTCACAGCAAGACACATAGCACTAAACAGAGGACATAAAATAGCAATAGAAATACAAAGTGAACAGAATATAAAATATACAAGTACAAGAATAAAAGTGAACAGAGTGGACTGTGCAAAATATAGGTTGTGCCATGTAGTGGTAACGGTGTGCAAAATACACTCAGTGCAATAAGAACAGCAGTGCAAATTGGACAGACTAGGGGCTACAGCAGACTACGGGCTACTGAGCAGAGGGCCGAGAGTGCTCCTTCTCTGAATGAGGTGAGGAGTTGTACAGAGCTATTGCTCTGGGCAGGAAAGATTTCCTGAATCTGTCCTTGTGGCAGCGGAGCTGAATCAGTCTGTTTGAGAAGGAGCTCCGCTGCCTGTCCAGGAGGTGGTGGAGAGGGTGGTCAGGGTTATCCAGAATGGATAACAGTTTGTTCAGCGTCCTCCTCTCCACCACAGCTTCCATGGTGTCTGGTTTGCAGCCAATCACGGAGCCGGCCTTCCTGATTAATTTATTCAGTCTGTTGGTGTCGCCGGCTCCGATGCTGCTTCCCCAGCAGACAACAGCGGAGAACAATGCACTGGCGACAACAGACTGGTAGAAGATGTCCAACATCTTGCTGCACACGCCGAAGGATCGAAGTTTCCTCAGGAAGTAGAGTCTGCTCATCCCCTTCTTGTAAACAGCATCGGTGTTGGTCTTCCAGTTCAGTCTGTTGTCGATGTGGACGCCCAGGTACTTGTAGTTGTCCACCGCTGCTCTGTCCTCTCCCAGGATGCTCAGGGGCTGTGTGGCCGTCCTCTTCTTCCTGAAGTCGATCACCATCTCCCTGGTTTTGGCCACATTCAGGAGCAGATGATTCTTCCCAGACCACTCCACAAAGTCACTCACCAGCGCCCGGTACTCCTCCTCCTGTCCACCACTAATACACCCAACCACCGCAGAGTCATCAGAGAACTTCTGCAGGTGGACTGACTCAGAGTTGTACTGAAAGTCTGAGGTGTACAGGGTGAACAGGAATGGAGAAAGCACAGTGCCCTGTGGTGCTCCTACGTCACTCACCACCATGCCAGACAGAGCAGTGCCAAGTCGGACAAACTGTGGCCTGCCAGTCAGGTAGTCAGTGACCCAGGAGACCGTGGGTGAGTCTACCATCATCGTCTGCAGCTTCTCTCTCAGCAGAAGTGGCTGGATGGTGTTGAATGCACTGGAGAAATCAAAGAATGTGATTCTCACCATGCAGCCAACACCATCCAGGTGTGAGTGGGCTCTCTGCAGCAGGTAGATGATGGCATCCTCGACCCCCAGATGAGGCTGGTAAGCAAACTGCAGAGGGTCTAGTGAAGATTTCACCAGCGGCCTGAGATGGGCCAAGACCAGCCTCTCTAGCACCTTCATTACATGAGATGTGAGGGCTATAGGTCTGAAGTCTTTGGGGTCAGATGGTGATGACTTCTTGGGGACAGGAACCAGGCAGGAGGTCTTCCACAGTGTAGGAACCTTCTCCTGGGTCAGGCTCAGGTTGTAGAGGTGGCACAGGATAGTGGACAGCTGGCTGGCGCAGGTCTTCAGAACCCTGGGGCTGATGCCATCAGGGCCTGGAGCCTTTCCTGGATGTAGTCTCTCCAGCTGTCCTCTGACCTGGCCAGTAGTCACAGCCAGTGGGGTGAGCATGCTCTTCACAGGTGTGGGGGTTGTATCCATTGAGCTGAAAGGGGAGGGTCGGGTTGCGAGTGGTGGGGGAGGGCATGAGGGTGAGAGGAGGCCAGAGTGTGTGGTGGAAGACATGGTTGAGGGCTGTGAGCTGAATCTGTTAAAGAAACAGTTCAGCTCATTCGCTCTCTCCGGGCTGCTCACTGGCTGTCTGCTTCTCCCATTGAAGCCAGTGATTTCCCTCATTCCAGACCACACATCCCTTATGTTGTTATTCTGAAGTTTGGACTCCAGCTTCCTCCTGTAGGAGTCCTTACACTTCCTCAGCTCCACCTTCAGGTCGTGTTGTATCCTCCTCATTTCCTCCCTGTCCCCTGACCTGAAGGCCTTCTTCTTTTTGTTAAGGAGGCCTTTCAGGTCACTGGTGATCCAGGGTTTATTGTTTGGGAAGCTGCGTACAGTCTTGGCCGGCAGGGTGGTGTGTTGACAGAATTTTATGTAATCCGTGATGCAGTCGGTCATACTGTCAATGTCCTCCCCGTGTGGATCACACAGTACACCCCAGTCCGTTGACTCAAAGCAGTTCTGAAGAGCCTCAGTGGCCTCCTGGTTCCACCTCCTCACAGTCCTTGTTGTTGCAGGCTGCCGTTTAACAAGGGGAACATACTTTGGAGTCAACAGGACATGGTTGTGATCAGATCTGCCAAGTGGGGGGAGGGCAGTGGCACTGTATGCATCATTTGCATTAGCATACAGGAGGTCCAGTGTTTTATTGTCTCTGGTTGGGCAGGTAACATACTGGTAGAAAGTTGGAAGTACTCTGTCCAGTGTTACATGATTAAAGTCCCCAGTTAAGGTAATGAAGGCGTTTGGATTCTGGGTTAGGAGTCTAGCAACAGTAGAGTGAATGATGTCACATGCTGCCTCCGGGTCAGCTGAAGGGGGGACGTAGGCCACAACAACAATGGCGGACGTGTGTTCGCGCAGCAAATAGTACGGACGAGTTCCCACAACTAGCAGTTCAGTATCTGGGCTACAGAAACGTTCCTTCACGGTAACATGTCCGGGGTTGCACCATTTCTCGTTTACAAACAGTGCAACTCCCCCTCCTTTCTTCTTACTGCTCTTCTCAACGTCTCTGTCCGCCCGTACCGTCAGGAAGCCGGGTACAGCTGCGCTGGAGTCCGGGAAAAGCGAGTGTAGCCAGGTCTCGGTGAAACACATGACGCTGCTCTCCCGGAACTCTCTCTGTGTTTTCACTAGCGCCGCAAGCTCGTCCATCTTATTGCCAAGAGACCTCACATTCCCCATGATGATTGGTGGCGCAGAAGGTTTATATTTCCTCCGCTTAGCTTTCCGCTTTGCTCCGGCTCTGCAACCCCGGCGTCTCCTTCGGAGCTCCTTCGGGATTTCAGGCCTCGCTCCAGGCAGTAGCACCGGTTTACTCCACTCGATCAGCTGGTCCCGTGTGCAGACAATGCTTTCACTCCGCTGCGCGTGGTTCCCCGTAACAAAAACTAGGAGGAATACTACGGTAAAAATCACAAACCTAAAAGTGTCCATCGCTGCTCTGAAAAGATAAAGTTATAAATGCTAAAAAGAAAGTGTCGATAGGTTACGATAAATACGTACAAAAGAACAAACAAGAGGAGCTGCTGCAACTGGCTGCCGCTCCGCACGGCGCCGGAAGTGATTTGTAAGTCATTTGTATTCCCCTAACTTGAGCACTGACTTGACTGTTGAACTAAGTAAGTGCTACTTGTTGGGGCAGTTTGAACTGACCCAAGCAACTTTGTATGTGTATTTCGGATATACTTGAATATGAGTCAAACTCAGACAACCTCAAAGGAACCACTCATGATTTTTGTGTTCACAAGTGCTTCTCTTTGGGGTTGTCTTGGTTGTGACAAATGCCTTGATCATCCATAGATCATATAGCACCTTCTTGAGTTTTAACATTCCATGGTGGAACAAATCATGGCTTGGAGATGGTTATTAATTTGACCCTAAAAAGAGCACTGACTGTGTTTATCAATGCAGCAAGTGCTTCTTGTTGGGGTGATGTCATTAACCTGTGCATCAGCTCATTCTTAGTTCCGACATTAATTTGAAATACACTTGTCTTGACTTACCAAAATTTTGATTTTTCAAGGATGAAGAGGAGTCCTGGTTGTATGAACAACACATTTGTAAGTCATTTGTATTCCCCTAACTTGAGCACTGACTTTACTGTTGACCTAAGTAAGTGCTACTTATTGGGGCAGTTTGAACTGACCCAAGCAACTTTGTATGTGAATTTCGGATATCCTTGAATGTGAGTCAAACTCAGACAACCTCAAAGGAACCACTCATGATTTTTGTGTTCACAAGTGCTTCTCTTTGGGGTTGTCTTGGTTGTGACAAAGGCCTTGATCATCCATAGATCATATAGCACCTTTTTGAGTTTTAACATTCCATGGTGGATCATATCATGGCTTGGAGATGGTTATTAATATGACCCTACCAGGAGCACTGACTGTTTTTCAATGCAGCAAGTGCTTCTTGTTGGGGTGATGTTTTTAACCTGTGCATCAGCCCATGCTTAGTCGAATCATTGATTCAAAATGCACTTGTCTTGAGTTGCCAGAATGCTGAGTTTTCAAGGACGAAGAGGAGTCCTGGTTGTGTGAACAGTACCTTTGTAAGTCGTTTGTATTCCCCTAACTTGAGCACTGACTTGACTGTTGAACTAAGTAAGTGCTACTTGTTGGGGCAGTTTGCACTGACCCAAGCAACTTTGTATGTGAATTTCGGATATACTTGAATGTGAGTCAAACTCAGACAACCTCAAAGGAACCACTCATGATTTTTGAGTTCACAAGTGCTTCTCTTTGGGGTTGTCTCGGTTGTGACAAAGGCCTTGATCATCCATAGATCAGATAGCACCTTCTTGAGTTCTAACATTCCATGGTGGATCATATCATGGCTTGGAGATGGTTATTAATATGACCCTAACAGGAGCACTGACTGTGCTTTTCCATGCAGCAAGTGCTTCTTGTTGGGGTGATGTCATTAACCTGTGCATCAGTCCAAGCTTAGTCTAATCATTGATTTGAAATACACTTGTCTTGACTTACCAAAATTTTGATTTTTCAAGGATGAAGAGGAGTCCTGGTTGTATGAACAACACATTTGTAAGTCATTTGTATTCCCCTAACTTGAGCACTGACTTTACTGTTGACCTAAGTAAGTGCTACTTATTGGGGCAGTTTGAACTGACCCAAGCAACTTTGTATGTGAATTTTGGATATACTTGAATGTGAGTCAAACTCAGACAACCTCAAAGGAACCACTCATGATTTTTGTGTTCACAAGTGCTTCTCTTTGGGGTTGTCTTGGTTGTGACAAAGGCTTTGATCATCCATAGATAAGATAGCACCTTCTTGAGTTTTAACATTCCATGGTGGAACACATCATGGCTTGGAGATGGTTATTAATATGACCCTAACAGGAGCACTGACTGTTTTTCAATGTAGCAAGTGCTTCTTGTTGGGGTGATGTCATTAACCTGTGTATCGGCTCATTCTTAGTCGAGGCATTGATTTGACATACACTTGTCTTGAGTTGCCAAAATGTTGATTGTTCAAGGATGAAGAGGAGTTCTAGTTGTATGAACAAATTTGTAAGTCATTTGTATTCCCCTAACATGAGCACTGACTTGACTGTTGAACTAAGTAAGTGCTACTTGTTGGGGCAGTTCGAACTGACCCAAGCAACTTTGTATGTGAATTTTGGATATACTTGAATGTGAGTCAAACTCAAGACAACCTCAAAGGAACCACTCATGATTTTTGTGTTCACAAGTGCTTCTCTTTGGGGTTGTCTTGGTTGTGACAAAGGCCTTGATCATCCATAGATCAGATAGCACCTTCTTGAGTTTTAACATTCCATGGTGGAACACATCATGGCTTGGAGATGGTTATTAATATGACCCTAACAGGAGCACTGACTGTGTTTATCAATGCAGCAAGTGCTTCTCATTGGGGTGATGTCA